>JAINUG010000034.1:2322500-2362500 GCA_029706075.1 Aldrovandia affinis
CCTGCAAGCTATTGCGGCAAGGAGACAAGTTTGTATTCAGGGAAGGAGGGAAGGAAAAATAGACAGAGAATGAGAGAGGAGGGAGCAGAAAAGGGATGGGTACATACAATGTAGGAGGGATCATAGATACCTTTACTAGTTTAACTGGAGATAGTGTTGACGACATGCAGGAATGAACGATGGAATGAGGGATGGAATGAGGGATGAGTGGAGGAATGGGTGGAGGGATGGGTGGAGGAAATCAGTTATGGTGTGGCCAAAGAGACGGAGTGGGAAGTTGGAAAGTGAATGGATGGGAGGACAGGGGGAGGCATGGGGGAGAGGGCTGGGGTCAGGGAGTTTGGATGCCAGACGTGGATAGAATGGTCTGCCAAACACAGTAAAAGTTAAAAGCCAAGGGCTTTCAGCACTGAGAAATGAGAGTCATTTTTCAAGCGTGTTTAAGATTGTGTCAGGAGGCAGAGGGATTGGGCCAGCTTGTTCATTCTGTAACCTTGTGTTTCTCTCCTTCTCTCTCTCTCTCTCCTCTCTCTCCCTCTCTCTCCCCTCTCTCTCTCTGCCTTCTCTTTCCTGTCTATGTATCTGGGTCACTGGTTTATTATGTATGTGTGGATGTAACAAATAAAACAGCGAAAAAGTTAAATAAATTGATGTCGGATAGGCTAAATATTGTTAGGCCTTTCTGCTTATAAGAATGATGCAAAATGAAATATTGCGTTTGACCGCGCAGGATGCAGGAAGAGCTCCCGAAGGCTGCTGGTAATAACCAGGATATTCTATGTTTCTCATACCAAGTCAAAATCCCCAAATCACATTGTGTGGAAAATAAATTCATACTGAACAGTTTTAGATCATTTCAATATGTTATATGGATTAAGTTAATCACCAATAATCAAACCAGGATACATCTCCGTTTCAGTGACCTGCCATGTTTGGCCTCTTATGCAAACTGTTGGATCTTGTTCTCCCCATTCATTATATGAAACAGTGTTGATTTCCCACATTGAATTATTTAGCTGTAGTGCTAATACGTGCCCCTTTGATAGTATTTATCATCAGGAAGTATGACTCATGTTCGTTTAATGCTTGGGTTAAAGGCATGAGCTTGATGAGGCATGATGACGTACTCTACTTGTCTCACGCCCAGTTCAGTTGGCCAAGCAGCCCGTAACTGAGGCTCTACTGCATTCATATGTTTAATTTGTATAAAGACAAGTAAAATGTCAGTGATCAAAATTTAGAGTGGCATATCAAATTATTCTTCTTATTTTTAATCTCTATAGGTGTTCCTACAGGGAAGAGGTCCAGGTACAAGTACAGATACAGGTGTTTATTTGTTGTGTCTGGCGGGGACACTGGTTCCTCAGGCATTAGCTCCTGCCAGGGGTATGGCAGACACCAGCAGGCTACTGGTTGTCCTCAGTAAGACGTACATCTCTCCTCCGATCTGAGCTCGATCTCCTGTAGCTCTGTGCTGCCCACAGTGTGGGAGTGTGGTTAGGGTGCGGAGGAGCAGTACAGCAGTGGCACAGCAGTGACTGGCAATCCCGAACTGGAGTGGAGAAGATTCAGGGCAGGAATGTTACACTGTTCAGGAGTACACATTCAGGAGCGTCATGAAACATCCCAGATGTTTTTCGTTCACAACTGTGAAAGGAAAGAGAGAGATCTGTTTCATCAGAACAATGAGCACACACCCCAGTCAGGCCCTGAGTTTGGTTCATACGGGGGAGATAATCGAGGAGGGAAACGGAGCAGAGCTCCTGTGGGACGGAGACCCACGTGCCAGAATTAACCCTGCACTCAGAGAGAAGGTGTGGGCTTCCCACTTTGCCTCAGTCAGTCCGGCAAACTGTGGGTGACGTGATGTTGCTCAGAGCACGGGGGCTAATGTTACAGTACCGGTGAAGAGAGGAGAAAAAAGAGAGATGGAGGCTTTCTGTTTGACATTCGGCTTTAAATATGACATCTTACTTATTCATCCCTTTCTCTTTACCTCTGTCCTCAGGCTTCTCTCATCCTGGATACACAGAAGAACCCTGCACCCTCTGAAGGCTAAGTCCTGCTTCGAAACAACGGCATGTGGTGAGGCCTCCGTTTCTTTAAAACGTTCTTTAAAACACACAACAATGCGTGTGGGTGCATGTGTGCGTGCATGTGTGTATATGTGAGTGTGTGTGTGTGTGTGTGTGTGTGTGCGTGCATTTGCGTGTTTGTGTGTGTGTGTGTGCGCGCACGTGTTTGCGTGTGCATTAATATGGCAGTCAAGTCTGTGGAAGTGTCAAGAAAAATAATTAAATCTGCCTATTCGGCAACCTGAGAAGCCATTGTACTTTGAAAAGGTCTTCAGAAACTTGCAGGAACTTTCTCAGGGTTTGTGTTCACATCAAAGCTCCTTCAAATCTCTTCCAGCTTCATTTCGTCTCTCATTCCTGCCTCAGACATTTTAAACGATAACCTTTGAAGCTAAACTAGCTGGGAGAGAAGCAGAAAGGAAGAGCCTTATCGCTTTTCGCTGTCAGCGAATTGAAAGAACACAGGAAAAGGCACAAAGGTATCTGCCGTTTCATTTCTGCTGCAGCTTAATTCAATCAAACCTCCGCCCCAGGTTTAAGTCTGTAGGTGACAGGTACATTAACTGCACTTTAAGTCATGTGTCATTAGAGAACAATACAGCCATTGTCCCTGTGTGTGTGTGTGTGTGTGTGCAAGCATGTGTGTGCATGATGCATGAAGCATGATGTCACACTTCACACTGTACACTCACACATGACCTGTCAATCAGATTCAGTCTAGTGGCATCAGTACTATGTTCTCTTAGTTCTCTTAGTTCTAAAGTGCAGTTCAATATGCAAAATACAAAACAAATGCATGGAGAGGACGGAAAGCCCTCAAAGAAATGAACTTCACATTCCACAGAAAGTTTTAAACTGTCATCTGTAATTTAAGGGCTATTCTTTAGTTCTCCACATTGCATAATTTCACATTGCACTGATAATTATACTCCAGCAGTTAACTTGTGATGCCGGTATCTTCACAGGAAAGGTAAGCTGTACACATGAACTCCTTATGCAGAACTTGACAGTGTTCAGGAATGTGTTCAATGTAGGAGCAGCATTCCAAATTGGCACTGATATTTCTGTTTTTCTCCCAATCTGGTGGTTTCCACTGTGGTCCTGTCCCCCGTCCCCCGGAGCCCGCTGTGAGCAGCTACGGGACCAGCCACTACTCTGGGACCGGCAGAGACAGAACTCGCCAAGTCATCCACTTCCAAAACACACAGGGAAACTTTTTGTGCGGGTGGCAAGGAAATGCCGGCATCCCTTCCCCCTTGCCGGCTGTACCAGACAACCTGCACTTAGAACAACCTGCACTTAGAACAAGTGCCTTTACCAGACAACCTGCACTTAGAACAACCTGCGCTTAGAACAAGTGCCTTTACCAGACAACCTGCACTTAGAACAACCTGTGCTTAGAACAAGTGCCTTTACCAGACAACCTGCACTTAGAACAACCTGAGCTTAGAACAACCTTCACTTAGAACAACCTGCGCTTAGAACAAGTGCCTTTACCAGACAACCTGCACATAGAACAACCTGTGCTTAGAACAACCTGTGCTTAGAACAACCTGCACTTAGAACAACCTGCGCTTAGAACAAGTGCCTTTACCAGACAACCTGCACTTAGAACAACCTGAGCTTAGAACAACCTTCACTTAGAACAACCTGCGCTTAGAACAAGTGCCTTTACCAGACAACCTGCACATAGAACAACCTGTGCTTAGAACAACCTGTGCTTAGAACAACCTGCACTTAGAACAACCTGCGCTTTGAACAACCTGCATTTAGAACAACCTGCACTTAGAACAAGTGCCTTTACCAGACAACCTGCACATAGAACAACCTGCAACCTTGCTTTTTAGTGTGGATTAACCCCTGCTTGACCTCTCAGATACAAATCTCTTCCTTGTCAGCCAGGAGTGATGGGGTTATGAGCTGTGCCACCATGTGGTGGTGGTGCCATGACCGATAAGGTTAAGAAGGTTGCAGGTTCGGTTCACGGGTGGGGCAGCCGTTTCACACCGGGGTGAGGTAACTCTCTTTGCCTCTCTATTCGCCTGGCCTGTCAATCAAATGAGGTTAGGGTGGGGGGTCCACAAACAGGATGTCCCATGGCAGGAGAGCATTTTGGTCAAGGCAGAGGTGAAGAGTTCAGAGAGGGCTGAGGTGGAAGAGGAGGGCCCCTTGTGGGATGGGGGGAGGCGCTGCCTAGGTGTGGGATTCCACTCAAATCAGTTCAAATCCGTTCAAATCCCCTAAACCTACAAAATGGAGATTGTGGGGGAAAGGAAGACCGTTGCTTTTTAGGCTTTCATCTCTCAGGCCCAGGCATTGCTTTATTTAATATGGTGTCAATATTTGTTCCTTTGGGGAAAGGGCAGAATTGGGTAGGGGGGGGGGGGTGGGTGGAGAGCGAGGGAGGCGGGGATGGACCCAGACAACTGCAGTAACAGAGGACACGGCCCGGCGTTGGTGGCAGGCAGGTGTGATAATGGATTTCCCCGTTAGAGCTGTCAGGGGCCTCACTGAGAAATGTGAGCTGACACGGGGCTGGCGTCGCGCGCGGAAAATCCGGTTTGGAGCGAGGCGGAGCGCAGGGCGTGTGTCTGTCTGGAGACTCCGCGGGGAGGGGGTTGGGGGGTGGATCAGAGTGGCATGTCTCCTTGTTTGGGGCCTGAGCTGGACCCCCCCTCCCCTCCAGTCACCTGCCTCTGAGGCCCTGACCTCACAACCAACCCGCCCACCAACTGACCCACATGCTTCAGAACTAAGGGTTCATAACTGATCCACACGCTTCAGAACATTACTGTCTGTGTGAAGCCGACAGTGATGCATACATACAGAGACTGTAGATGACATGGAAGCCCCATGATTATAGAAGTGGCGCACATTATGTAAATAAGTGCCTATTGTAAATGAATCGTTGCAGATTAACTTTGGTTTAGAAGTCACTTAAACGTGCGAGGCCATGTGTTAGCTTGCAAGGAGTTCCGTCTCGAAGGAGGAGGTTCGGTGTCTTTGTCAACGCCGGTCCCAGAGCAGTGGCTGGCTCATGGGGGGGCTGGGGGTTGTAGAGTGGACACCAACAAGCAAGAGGACAGAAATCCCACCAATCAGCAGTGGGGAATGCCCCATCATAACTGTATGCCCGTCCCATCACTACACATGCCAGCAGCCTGCGTTTTCCCCAAAGCACAGGGGGTCAACCGGCCTCCTTTTCCCATACTGGAGAGCTCCCTGGGAAACCCCGACCACAGTCGGCGCTGGCACGGTCCGGATCCGATCCGGGCCAATAGGAGGGGTGCATTACGACACCCGGCCCTCGGGAGCCTGTAATCATCTTACCATTTGAAGGCGCAGCGGTTTGGCAGCCGTGAGAAGAGTGGAGGGCCTCAGCCTCGTGGAAAAGGGATCTTAAGAGCTCTGCTGAGGCTCCCCTGTGGAGTTAAGCCAACCACCAGGTGAGAGTTCTGTCACTCTCAATGTGGCGGGCCAGGTAATCCGTCGCTAATCCAACCAAATTACCGCCTTCTCGGGTGGGTGAGCCACTGGTCCCAGTGGGACGGCTGTAATGGAATAAGTGCGTAGTTCAGTGAGACCATCGTAGACGGACAGAGAGAGCGTGCTGCAACCATTCTAGGATGCGCAAAAAACTGGGAAGTGTGCGGCTCAATTTATTTGTCAGTTATGCTTATTTAAAAGTTGAAAAGGAAGGAAAATATATGATGAATAAGTATGAAAATTAGATGCATACTGTATATTTAAAAATGTATCATTACTTCCCAACATCATACATCAGTTAAAAGTTTTAGAACACCCCCATTTTCCAGTTTTTACTGAAATTGAAGCAGTTCAAGTCCAGTGAATAACCTGAAATGGTACAAAGGTAAACTGGTAAAAAAAAAAAAAGTTTAGGTTAACAAAAACTGAAAAATAATGTACATTTCTGTAAAAATTCATGTAAAAGTTGTTTCTTGTTTGGCGTATGCCATCATGATTTCTGACACCGTTCCCCTCGACACATTAAATCATTTTGCTGTTTCTGTGACTGATGGACGTGCAATTCGAGCACCAGCTATTTGGCCTCTTTCAAAACCTGTTAGATCTCTCACGTTGCTTTAGAAACTCACATATTGAAGTGTTGATTTTACCTCTTTTTTTAGCAGAAACATGTTGGTAATTAATATTGACATTAATATGAAACACATGTGTAGACTCCTTTTTAATTGTGATTTAGTTACTTCAAAATATCCTTTTCCAATATTTTGTCTAACCCCTGTATATATATATATTTTATAAAGGCACGCGCATATTGTAAAGCACATTATTCATTATTTGCGCTAATTTAGATGAATTAAAGTGGACATAATTATCTATTTATCTTATTATTTAATGTATTGTATTTTAACATCTGTTGACAGACATGTTCCTCTTTTTGTCTGCACATTTTTCCATATGTTGATATGAATGACATAGCGGCTGCTTTGGCTTGGCATGTCATGGCTTTGTGGTGATGAACCAGTGGGAGCGTACAGTGTGTGTTTCTCTCAGTCACACAACTGTCAGAGTTCATGATGCTGGGCTGACTTTCCCAGAATCCCTCCTGTCACGCCATCACACCGGCTGCTTAGCAACTGCGGTCCAGCTGATGATGACTGAGTTGTGTCTGACAGGTTTCATGTGAACACAACGCAGGCAGATTCCTGTCCTCACACAATCACTTCATGTCTTTTTTTTGCAAAAAAAACGACAATGATGAGTTGCTGAGGAAAATATTGCAGACACACACTGGCATGCTTTTACAAAATTGTGCTTAACAGATAACCTATGAGCAGATTAATTCAGGACAGTCTTGAAATGAAATTAATGAAAATACATGAAGTAATAGCGTTGCTCTCCTACCATCCACCCTGTTTCAAAACCTAGAAGGAAAGAAAGTCGTTTGTAATGAATTCAAACTACGGGGTGGGGGGTCAACCCATTTTTTATTTTTTCAGTAAATTGCTTTGAACACTTTTGACTGTCAAGCTGCTAATTTATGACCGTGCAAACTTCCAAGTGTTTGGCTTGGACTTTAAACACAGGGGCCCACAGCTCTCCAAGGTGACATAATAAAATATGGAGGCCGTTTGCTTTATATTTATTTTTATATTTCCCTGCTTTTCATGGAGCGATTCCCTTTTAATGCTCCAGAGTGCAGTAGGAGAAACGATTCCTGTTCGCATTAATACAAATATTTGTCAAAGCAAGGTCTTATAGTCAAAACGTCACTTAAATAACCTCTCTGTTTTTCTTTCCAATCATAACTCAACAAACCCTGCCTTTGTATGATTTTATACTCCTGCTCACATTTTTCTTGCACATTTGAGGTGATCCGTTTGAGATGTTCATTTGGGGTGTTCAGAGGACAGTGATGTCGTTGATATTTTGTTTTGTTCTCGATTTCTTACTCAAAACCAATTATCTCCCCCTTTCTCTCTCTTCCTCTCTCTCCTTTTCTCTGATTTATTTTGATCTTTCTTTTCAGTGGCCAGGGCTCTGCTTGCCTTCACACATATAATAATGAAACCAGGCCCTCATTCCCAGCAGTGGTATGGGACAGGGGGGCAGGAGAGAGAGGAGGCCACAACATTGTAATAGAACTTGTCCCTTAGAGAGGGTCAAAAAGTGTGCTGGAACAAACACAGAGCAGAATATAGTTGTACACTGGCATTTACAGTGGTGTGTATCCAGGGCTGGACTGGGAGAAAAAATCGGCCCTGCCATTTCTAGCGCCGCATTTTCTGTCGAACGGGGGGTGCTGCGCGAATAAATCTGTCGACGGGGTGCTGCTGCGAAAAGAAGCTGAGACCAGTTCGTTTATATGCGCGAAAAATTTATTTCGGAACACCCGGTCCGTGGTATAATATATATAAAATGATTCTACCGGCCCTACCGAGGCCCTATCGGCCCAAAACTAGACCGGCCCACCGGGCATTTGCCCGGTAGACTATATAGCCAGTCCAGCCCTGTGTGTATCAAGTACCTATGTAATAATAATATAATATACGCCATTTAGCAGACGCTTTTATCCAAAGCGACTTACAGTAGTGAATCCATACATTTTTCAGTGTATGTGGTCCCCAATGGGAATCGAATCCACAACCTAAGCGTTGTCAGCACCATGCTCTACCTACTGAGCCACACAGAACCACATGTCGAACCAGTGTGTGAGGGTGTGTATGAGTCTATGCACATGTGTGCATGTACTGTATGTGTGTGTGTGCGTGCACGTAATGCATGTGTGTGTGTGTGTATGAGAGCATGTGGATGTATCTGTGTATTAGATATTAAGAAGTTTTTCTTTACACAGAGAGTTGTCAATGCCTGGAACAGCTTTCCAGGTCAGGTAGTAGAGGCAGAAACACTTGGGCTATTCAAGTCCAGGCTAGATGCAGTACTAGATACTCTTTAGATTAGGACATGACAAGCCTAGATGGGCCGAACGGCCCGTTCTCGTCATTATGTATTCTTATGTTCTTATGTTCTTATGTATACATGTGTGTGTATTTATTTGAGTGTATGTTTGTGTGCATGTGTATTCATGTGTGTGCCTTTGTGTGTGTGTAGGCAGGCTTGCACATGTGTGTGTGTAGCTGTACATGTTTGTTTGTGTGTGCGTGTGCATGTATGTGTAGGCAGGCTTGCACATGTGTACATGTACATGTGTGTTTGTTTGTTTGTGTGTGTGTGTGTGTGTGTGATTCCTCTGGAGGTCATAGTGAAGCCAGGCCCCATGACTGAGTGTTGGGACAGTGTATTAATCAGGGGTCGGTGACAGTGGGGCGGCCCCCAGTGCTGCTGTGAAAAGGTCACTGTTTAGTGCGGGGGGGGGGGGGTGGGGGCTCATATGGTGCACAGGAAATACCCCCTCCTGCCACATGCGTGTCCCCCTCTGTGTGTATCTCTCTCTCAGTTTTTATCTGTGAATGCCTCTCTTTTAGCAGGATTTGTGCCTTTCTGTGGCGTGTGTGTGTGTGTGTGTGTGGCGTGTATATGGTCAGTTATTTTGGTCACCGTGTTGTGAGAGGAAAAGAAAGAGAGGAGAAAATGTAGCATGTGTGAGTATGTGTGTGTGTGAGAGAAACACTGTGTGTGTGAGAGAGAGTGTGTGTGTGTGTGTGTGTGTGTGTGAGAGAAACACTGTGTGTGTGTGTGTGTGTGTGTGTGTGTGTGTGTCTGAGAGAGTGTCCATGTGTGAGTATGTGTGTGTGTGAGAGAAACACTGTGTGTGTGAGAGAGAGTGTGTGTGTGTGTGTGTGTGTGTGAGAGAGAGTGTGTGTGTGTGTGTGTGTGTGTGTCTGAGAGAGTGTCCATGTGTGAGTTTGTGTGTGTGTGAGAGTGTGTGTGTGTGAGAGAGAGAGAGAGAGAGTGTGTGTGTGAGAGAGAGAGAGAGAGAGAGAGAGAGAGTGTGTGTGGGTGTGAGTACATCTTAGTGATGGATGACTCCTGCTTGTCGGGTCCTTGGAGCTCCCTGGGTCAGACTTTGATGTGCCTGATGAACAATAAATAACGAATGAAGTGTGAGGTGGACAGAGGGAGAGTGTGTGTGTGTGTGTGTGTGTGTGTGTGTGTGTGTGTGTGTCTGTGGTGGGGAGATGTCCTCGCTGTCAGCCTGGGGAACACATTTCATCATTATACAGATGTATGGAGTATGGGTGTCTAAGGAGACAGGGGTGATTGGGAGGGGAAAGGTCAAAGGGCAGGGAGAACGCATCACAGCTGGAGAATGATGCACATTGAGCGAGGACCTCCTATAATGAAGGAGACCGTCCCAATTCATACAACACGAGAAAGAAAGTGTTAAAGTGAGAAATTAGCCATTTACGTAATGTGGGAGGTCACAATTGTGAGGTGTCAGTGTCAATTTGCTTCTTAACGTCTCATCAAGACCAGACCCTGCATGGGAGCGCAATACAACAATCCCACCAATCACAGCAGTAGCTGGGCAAGAATACAGTTCGACAAAAATACCCAGTTGTAAAATGTCTTCAAAACTGAAGAAGGAACTGAATGAAAAGGAAACTATGGTTAGCAGTCATTCACAGTAATGTACATGCATACCCTTTCCCCCTCTAGTGAAGCCACACTATGATCAACAGATAAGATGATAGATAAGATAGATAATATAATAGATAGATAAGATAATAATTAAACATAATTGCCTATTAAGGGACTTACATTTACATTTTACATTTTAAGCATTTAGCAGACGCTCTTATCCAGAGCGACTTACAAGATGTGCATTAATACAAGGTAAGAACAATCAAGGTTAGCGTACGAGATCAGTGCAGTAAAACGGCAAAAGACATCATTGCAGGCGTCTGTGTATCATATCTGTAACATTGGGAAAGAAAAGGTTAGTGGGTGTTTTTTTTTTTTTTTTTTTTTTTTTACAAGTAAACAGTGGTGACAGCAGATTGGCTAGAAGGACAGTGTTCAGTGGAAGTGGAGTCTGAAGAGGTGGGTTTTGAGTCTCTTGCGGAAGATTGGAAGTGATTCCGCAGTCCTGACCGATTGCGGGAGGTCGTTCCACCAACGAGGGACCAGGACAGAGAAGAGGTGAGACCGCGACGAGCGGCTGCCAGGCGTCCGGAGGGATGGGGCAGTCAGTCTGCCAGCGGAGGCGGAGCGGAGGGGTCTGGGCGGGGTGTAGGGCGTGATGAGTGAACTTCATCTGGCACATACATTCAGAGCAGTGCAGGCAACGTCATTTAAATATAAATATATGCTCTCTGTGGTTTATATTTAGGGCAAATTAAATATAAACCGCTCAATTTATTTCACATGCAAAGCCATAATTAAAATCTCTCCCTTTTTGTATAAACAGTAAACAATTTATCTCTCTCTCTGTCTCTCTCACCTCTCACACAAACACATACGCACTCGATTAAAATTTAAAAGCAAAGGATGAAAGCCAGTTGTTTTCTTGGGTTTTTTTGGGGGCAGTGGAAGGGTCAGTGTCTTTGGCCCCCAGCAGGGTGTGAGGGCGTGGCCTACATTGAGGGGGTGATGGGCCGGTCAGGGCCTGTGTTTGTTAACTGAGACCCAGTCTTTAAACTCTGCCCCTGGGGGATGTTGCCCATGTGGTCATTTTCATTGTTGATCCTGTTTTCCCCTTTATGAAGAAGCATAATTTGGTAATAAAGCCTTTATTAAGAATGTACAACTCTTCCTGAATAATATTTTAACAACCTTTCTAGCACAAATTTGTATTTTTCCCTCTCAATTTGGAATGCTGTGATTGTGATCACAGGTGGGTCCCATCACTGCAACATGCTCCATCAGTTTGGCGTGTCAGCACAGCTGCCCCTTCTCACTGTACAATCCAGCGGCTTAGCTGCACTCTTAAGGCCAATTTATGCTTCACGCCACAAGTGTCCCGCAACACATCACACGACGTTTAGAGTTTTGAGCGTTCACTTTCCGCGACTCGGCGACAGCGTCGCGTCGTCTCTATGGTAACCAGCTGAGCAAACTGACATTTATTTATGTTGACAAGGCGTTAGTACGCTTTATTTGGCCATGATACCAGGTTGCTAGCTAGCTAGATATTGATCGTTTTGCTCAGCTAACGTTAACATATTGTACACGTCTTGCAACTGTTTTCGCTTATATCTGCATTGCAGCTCGTCTCTGTTGACATTCCTTAAAATCTCCCCCCATGAATTGGCCGTCTTTATGGCATCTTCATAATAACTTCTTGAGGAGTTATACATTTGAGGATGTATACCTTCTCACCTGCTCTGCAAACAATTATTCAAAACCATCCATTGCAATAACATGAAAACATGAAAGCAAAGTCAGATGGAAGTAGTATTCTGTATCCATGACAATGGAGTTTACCTCATCATTCCAACCAATCAGATTACGCGACATTTTATGACGCCGTCTGCAACCTTTCATTTTTCTGGAGGTACGCGACACCCTCCGCGACGCTCCTCTGCGACACATTTCTGTCCTTTTGACATCGCTTGTCACTTGTTATGACGTGTCGTGCGACACTTGTCGCCTAAAGCATGAATTGGCCTTAACTGTGCCGGAGGGTAGTGTAGCAGGTGTGCTCTGGTACGTGAGCATCCGCTACAGAAAGTCACGTGGATAAGAGTGTGATTTATTAGTTCCCGGAGTTAGAGACTTGAGTCTTTAGCTCAGCGAGCTAAATCACTCTCGTGTCAAGTCGAGATCCCTCGGTTCGAAACTCGCTGCGGGCAGAACCAACTCCGTTACATTGGTGCCATGACACGGATCATACAACTGATGCTAATCGGTTGGGCCATGGTTGCTGCCACAGGAGTTTTGAGGGGGAGAATGTAGCGGATGAGCTCTGGTACGTGAGCGTCCGCTACAGAAAGTGACGTGGATAAGAGTGTGATTAGTTCCCAGAGTTGGGGACTTGAGTCTTTAGCTCAGCGAGCTAAATCACTCTCTTGTCAAGTCGAAACTCGCTGCGGGCAGAACCAACACCGTTACAGTAGCACAGCTGGCGCAGCTAGACAGCGGTTGGTCAGAGGAGTCAGTGTTTTGTGATGAAATGGCCTCACCACGCACTCACACGGAGTGACTTTGAGACGGGGAAGGGAAGACCACTCTCTGTGCCATAGATCCAAGTGCATGATATAGGCACGGTCCTGTCACAGGCTCAGGGAGAGGGAGAGAGAGAGAGAGGCAGGGTGTGACAGGTATTTAAATGATTTCCCTGTAAATTTGTCAAACGGCACAACACGCCTCTGTATTTATCTGTGTGTTTGGATGATCAAGCAGGCCGCTTTGTATGTGTTTTATGCTGCTGCCAGCAGCCCGTCAGTCCTCGCCACGTTCCCTGGGTGTGAGAAAAATATGATTATTTTGACATTTAAATCAATGTAGATAGATTTAAATCAGATAGATTTCTCATATTGGTTCTTTTACCCTGTTTGTTTTTCAAGATTTCAAATAGGATACCTTCGAATGTGTGTGGGACTCCTCAGGTGGAGAGAAAGGTTTGTTGATAAGCGTGAGAGAAGGAGAGGGAACTGGGCCCATGAAAGCTGAATTGGTATCAAATTACCACCCCCCCCCCCCCGAAAAAAGAAAAGAAATGGTGAAATCGTCTCATATGCATCTAGCTTGCACCCTGTTTAACCCCCAAACAGTAACGTTAATTCCCTGTGACAAGGTACTTACAGCTGTGACAAGTCAATGATATAAAAGCCCCCAGGAACTGAGCAGAAAGATGCCAGGCGGCCGTCTGGAATGACTAATAACACTGTTATCATTTTTTCATCTTTTTTTTTTGCCATTAAGTGTGAGAATGTCCATGTGTGTGTGTGTGTCTGTGTGTGTGTGTGTGTTTGTGTCAGTATATTTTTGGCTGATGGGGACAGAGCACAGCAGGAATGGGGCGGGGGGCAGGGGGGGCATAACAGGAGAGTGCGGCAGATTATATAGGGTGTCAGGTTGATGTCATAATAGTGCATCAGAGTGATGTCATAACAGATGCCATACAGGGACATTTCATTGGCCGGTGGCGGAAAGGAAAAGAAGGTTCTGTGTGTGCTGAGCGAGAGAGAGAGAGAGAGAGAGAGAGAGAGAGAGAGAGAGAGAGAGAGAGAGAGAGAGAGAGAGAGAGAGAGAGAGAGAGAGATGAGACGGAAAGAGAGAAACAAGAAAAGCAAAGAGAAAGCCAAGCCTTCAGATTTGACGTGGGCGTTTCTCTGACAGCTATAATTCTCCAGCCTACAGAATTCCATCAGCGGGACTTGTGTGAAAGCTGTGCCGTAGGGCCGCGGCCCTTTCAAGTCTCCCACTCTGACAGGTAGATTTATCAGTCCTGAAATTTGTACGGATCAGACGTCACTCACGGCGAACTGTCAAAGTGTCAGCGCGCCCGCGTTCCTGTAGGGGGCCTTCGGCTTTCCGCTGCGTTACCACGTGGACACGGCCTTCTCACTCACTCACTCACTGACTCACACACACGCAGAGAGAGAGAGAGAGAGGGAGACATACACGATAGACAGGTAGACAGAGAGATGGATAGACCGGCTAGCATACAAAAGGATTATTTGAAAGGTGGCAGATGACAGACAAGAAGTGTAGACAGGAAGAGCTTATACAGATGACAGACAGACAGACAGGCATGCAGATGGACAGACGAGAAGAGCAAGCAAACAAAATGGGAGAGAGACGTCAGAAGAGTTCATCTAAGGGGGAGAGCATGTTTTTACATATTCTTTTTCCTTACAGCTGAATTTTTATTTGGTTTAATTTCATGATCGTTGTTTTGGAGAGAGGGGTGGGGCAGGGGGTGGGGGGATGTATGGAAGGCAACTTTGTGAAGTGGACATAAAATCTGAACTTTGCCAAGAAAAAAAAGAAAAAGAAAAAAAAGAAAGAAATTCTGGAAACGACATGAGAACACAAAGGCGTTCTTGTGCCTTCCTGTGTTTTTATATGCTTTCACTGTTGAGATTACAGTATATGCCAGGTTTCTGGAGCAAACCGAAGCATGCAACACAAGGCAATATATATATATATATATATATATATATATATATAAATATATATAAGAAATGCCTCATTGCATTGGATGGAGGATGTAATTAAGTGTGACATGATGTTGGGATATTGGGAGTTTTGTCAGCATAATTATTTAGCAAATTATTGTGACAACTGATTTTTATCAAGAATGTCCTTGCACAAGCCAAGTGCTCACGTGAAATTCACTCTGCTAGGTGCTGTGTAAATAGAAAACATAATTTAGAAAACTGTTCACATAGCTCCCTTCAAAATACAATTAATTGAAAATGACATAAAAATGAAAATGATTTAGAAATAAGACATTCCAACAATAATTCCAGTTATTGAGTTAGGGCCACAGTTTACTCGGGCATGTTACTAATGATTACTAACAATGTAATACATAGATTACTACATACGGTATTCATTACAGGTAGTAAATACAAATGTATCCATTTTTGAATTGTCTGGATGCTACTTAAGTCACAATGTCAAAGAATTGTAGACTTCTTTTTTTTTTAAGTGTCACATTAAAACTTAATTTGAATTATTTGAATAAATAAATATGAGCACGTGAGAGGCTGACTAAAACAAGTATAAGCATTTCATAAATTGATTTGTACTGTATAGTTTGTTACGTTTCCCCTCATACAAATGAAACAAAATGGTCGCTTTGGGGAAACCAACAAAATAACTGACGGGCAATGGAAAAACATGGCCTTTCAGGGTCTATAAGATGGCCAGGTCTATGACCCACTATTCCTATCAAAACAATAGGCAAAAAGAAAAGACCCAAAACAAAAAGGTAAAGAGGGAGTGAAAAAGGAAGGAAGGAATTCAAACAAATGAATGGGGAGGACAACCGATGGTGTTGTCCCCCCAGCGCCAAACAAACAGAAAATTGAGAAAAGACAAGAAAGATTTAAGGAGAGAGCAACTGAAGTTGTTGCCTCTCCCACACCAACACAAGAAATGAGCTACTGCAGTCCTATTTATCCCAACTGGGCAGGGCTTAATTACACCCAGGTGTTAATTAAGCCCAGGTGTTAACCCTCTCACCTAACGAGGTGGCTGTCTGCATCGTCCCAGGGAAAAACTAAATTGGGAAAACCCGAAACGGAACCCAATTCATAACAAGTTTATAACGTATTCACTGACTAGTTAAAACCCTGTTAGTGCGTGCTCCAACAGTGTGTGCTACAACCAAGTGTGTGTGTGTTACAACTGTGTGTGTGTGTGCTACAACCAAGTGTGTGCTACAACAGTGTGTGCTACAGCTGAATCTGTTAGCTGTGCCTGACTATTTTAGCCTCTCACTGGGGCCCTGAGGTGTGAGACGTGACCAGCGTAAAGGCAACGTCAGAAGAGGGTGGATCGGGACGATATGCGGTACGACCCCACGGAGCTCACTTCTGCTGCTCCTCTCCCACTTTCCCTTCGTCTTGTTTGGTCGAGTCAATCGATTTCGCAATGGCAAAAAACGCAGCTTCACAATTGACAACATGTGCTTCTAAACGATTCTGGGAACTGGCCCGGCTGATTCGTTGATTCTCTAGCTATGTCAACAGCGCAGTGCACTTCACACAAACCATATAAATCTACGGGGGCCATGATTTTAAACAGTGGCAATAAGCCGTTAAACGGGTTAAATTTCGTACAGCGGTGAATGTTTTCAAATGTAATCTTGCTAAACCACTGATTATCTTCTAGGTCCTGTGGGCGACAGTCAGGGTGACGTGCTCAGGACAGGTGGCAAAAGACAGTTAAGATGGTCAGGGGAAATAAAGAGAGATAACGGATAAAGAGAGATTTGAGTGGAGTTGTAAAACATTTTTTTTTAATGCTGGTAAATGTAAAACACCTTTATCCAGAAAGAGGAGGGAAAGAAAGAGAGAGAGAGAGAGACAGGGAGAGCAAGAGAGAAAGAGCAAGAGAAAGAGAGTGAGAGAGAGAGAGGGAGAGTGAGAAAGACAGAGAGAGAGCAAGAGGGAGAGAGAGAGAGAGAGACAGAGAGAGAGAGAGAGAGAGAGAGAGAGAGAGAGAGAGAGAGAGAGAGAGAGAGAGAGAGAGAGAGAGAGAGAGAGAGAGAGAGCGAGAGGGAGAGCGAGAGAGAGTTTCCTGGCCGCCGCTCAGAAATTTCCCTCGGTCGCACATCTGGTTCTTATTCTTCAGAGTTCATTAGTCATATTGGGGCTGTGTGGAGATAAATCTCTCACCCGGGACAAACACAAACAATCTGAAAAATGAAAGGAAGTGAGGTGACACAACTTTGACGTTTAAATAAATCATTTCAGCGGGATTAAAAACATACGCGTCTGGATGGAAAAGAGATGGTGGGGGTGTGTGGAATTGTGTGTGTGTGTGTATGTGTTCTCTCACAGACATAGCTCTGCCTGTGCTTTTTAATCACTACACTTTCTGTGTGTCCTTATGCCCTGTAAAATGCATAAGGACAATTCTAATAGATTTTATAGGGTTTTTATAGTCTAAAAGGGTCAAATAAAATGTACGCTATGACTGTAAAATATAAATCTCCAGTTTTATGCGCATACTTAAAAAATATTATAATTATTGCCAAATTACATTAATATCTGGAGAATGTATGCATATATATTTAAGAACATGTTATGATACATGCCCAAAATGAAATGAGTGGAAGGGTAAATAATCAGTTTAATTGTACAGTATGCACTACATTTTAAAACAAATACATTCCTCAAATGTACTGTGTTCAAGTGTCTGGTTCCCTCTCCCAGGCTGTCTTAGCTCTGATTCAGGACGCAGAATCGCAGTGTTTGTTTTAGCTGTACATTTCCCTTTATTAATCTTGCACACCTGTGGAGCCATTTTTGGTACTGCAGATTTTTCCTCCTTCCTCTTGCCAAAAACACTTTTTTGTTTATCTCCCGTTGTCCTCGTTATGTGCTGACAGAGTTTAGACAGCGGAGTATGGAGCGTAATCCTCGCTGATGTGTGATGAGCCGCTGTGGGTGCTGTGTGCCACTGCTGTTGTCCTCAGCGCGCCTCTGGCTCACGGTTCCTGTCAGCTAACTTTGGCGTGAAGGGTTGAGGCACGATTACGGAGCCGGTGGAAATTCGCACTTTCTGGAAACGATAAAAAGGGAATTTGTGTTCCTCGTCTTAGGAAAGAGGAGGAGGAGGAGGAGGAGGGGTGAGGAATGAAAAGAGGCAGATGAGAGGGAAGAGAAGTCAAGGAAAAAGAGGAGAATAGAGAGAGAGAGAGAGAGAGAGAGGTAGAGAGAGAGACAGGCGCTCTTTTGGCAGACAGCTTCTCTCTGAGCTGGAGGCCACACTTTGTTCTCCGCTCATTCTGACAGAGTTTTATTAAGAGCTGTCCACCTGCCCTAGCCCCGGGCGGACGGAGGGAAATGGGAGAGAGAGGCAGGGAGGAAAGAAGGGGTGAAAATGGCAGGAATGTCCCTAATTTAAACTTGGCTTCTGGTTCTTTCTAAATTGAATAAAGCAGAGGGTTAATTTCATTTCGTGCTCATGTCCTCTCCTCCTCTGCCCAGGCACACACACACAGACACACACTGTTAATTATTTGTGTGTCTAGTTGTGCGTCTGTTAATGCCTGTGTTTGCACATTCAATTTGTGTGTTTGTGAATATCTGTTAGTGGGTGAGTGCATTTGTTAATGAGTGTGGGAATGTGTGTGTGTGTGTGCTTTTAAATATTTGTGGGAATATGTGTAATATTGCCGTGGTCTCTCTCAGTACTGCTGCAGATAATAAAATACTCAGGGCTCTGTATGAAACGTGAACAGACATCTCTCCCTTGTTCTCCTAAGGCCTCCCTCCCAGAGCCTCCATATCAATATTTGAGCTGGGCTGTGTTTGACAGAGGACCTCCGGGTTTATGTGCCCAAAGGTAAAAGAGCTTTAGGAAGGCCTCGCGCCAACATGCTCCAGTCAAACGGTCTGTCCAACATAACCACTCACCTCAGCATTTCCCTCAGGCTGTGTGTGTGTGTGTGTATGAGAGCGCATGAGTGTGAGTGTGTGTGTGTATGAGAGCGTGTGTGTGTGTGTGTGTGTGTGTGTTTATTAGAGCGCATGAGTGTGTGTGTGTGCATATGAGAGTGCATGAGTGTATGTGTGTGTGTGTATGAGAGCGCATGAGTGTGTGTGTGCAAGAGCGCATGTGTTGCTGAGGGGGTGTTATCAAGCAGGCCGGTGAGCAGTGAGCACATGGTCAGTGGGAGGAGCTGCCAGGTGCCCTGTGGACCACGCTGTGTGAGAGTGTAAACAGACTGGCTCTCAGAGTGAGGGGCCCTGGGGGTGAGTGTCTCATAGTGAGGGGCCCTGGGGCTCAGTGTATCTCAGAGTGAGGGGCCCTGGGGGTGAGTGTCTCAGAGTGAGGGGCCCTGGGGGTGAGTGTCTCAGAGTGAGGGGCCCTGGGGGTGAGTGTCTCATAGTGAGGGGCCCTGGGGCTCAGTGTCTCATAGTGAGGGGCCCTGGGGCTCAGTGTCTCAGAGTGAGGGGCCCTGGGGCTCAGTGTCTCAGAGTGAGGGGCCCTGGGGCTCAGTGTCTCATAGTGAGGGGCCCTGGGGGTGAGTGTCTCATAGTGAGGGGCCGTAGGACCAACAGGATTAGTCTCCCCAGGAATTTTGAAGCTGTGCATTTGAAACCGTTCCATGGATTATGGATATCTAACAATGTGAACAAACCATATGTTAGTAATAAAACGTATGCGTCTTGTGAATGGGCGAACACAAACGCTATCGGAGTGTACGACATTGGCTGTTGTCCAAACAAACATTATACGACATGATGTAATATGTATATGTCAGTCGTTTTCATTGTTCCCTACACTCAAAGCTGATTTTGCTCTCGTGTCAATCCAGAAATCTAGCAGAGGTCGGAGTGGAAGCCGGCCGTTGAGCTCGCGTTTAGTTGAGGTGGCTGCTGGCGGAGGCAGTTTTGGCTCGAGTCAAATGCAAGCGCAGGAAAAAAAACGCAACGGGCGGATGTCTATGTTTTTGCCAACTTTTCCTCCTGAAAATAGCACTTATTGAACAGGTTTTTAGTGTACACCCCTTGTTTGTTGTAATTATCACCATCAGCTGGCTAGTTGTGCCAACTGTCTGATGACAGCGACGTGGAGCTTCACGTGGACGGGGGGTGATTCGTGAGAAATGAGTCTGTGCGGGCGATGGAGCCCCTGGGCGCGTTATTGTTCCAGTTATACCAGATGTGCTCGTTTACTTACAGGGTGCTTATGAACAATGCTGGTGTTGTTTTCGGGCATGTTCGTTTGAAGCGTTCGCTCAAGCTCTGACCTCATCAAATGTACAGTTAGCAGGGTGGGGGCGCCTCCAAGTTCATTATTTTTCAAGTCTCTATAATACCTTATCCAGATTGGTCTATTTTCAGGGCTAGTGTTTGCTCACATTTGGGCTGTAACCTCATCTAGAGAACTGACCATGCTGCAGCTCCACACTACAGTCATCAGTGACACCAACCTGACTTGGATCAACTCTTCCCATGCCAGACCTGTGAACAAGCACACACACACACACACACACACACACGCATGCATGCGGGTAGACGGTATATAGGGATATACACACACATTCACACATTCAAAGACTAACTTACATGGAAACATTAACAAATACACACGCATGCATTACACATCTTGTAAGTCGCTCTGGATAAGAGCGTCTGCTAAATGCTTAAATTGTAAAATGTAAATATAAAATGTAAATGTATTCACACACACACACACACACACACACACACACACACACACACAAACATGCACACCCATACACACGCACACACACACTCTCAAACACACACACACACACACACACACACACACACTGTGCACATTTCAAAAGTACAGACCCAATAAACACTGCACACAACATTACACTGATTAACGCTTCTGGGGCTTGCCATTTCAGGGTAGCTGAAGAAACAACGCAGGTCTCTGAACCCGTGTATAAACTGGTAGAGTTATGGGAGAGGGGGTGAGGGGGGGAGAGGGCACCTTCACAAAACCGCAGGCAGCGATTCAAAGTCGCGCCGGAGTTCCAGCACAGCCCAATAAAACCAGCAACTTCATTTAGGGCTTGATTTATAGGTAGGGGCCGGACAGGGGTGTCAGTGCCGACAGGAGAGGGATGGCTTTTGTGACCAAACGGGAGAAAAAGCACAGAGTCAAACGAGAGAGAGAGCCTGCTCGCTTTAGATCAGGCTGAGAGAGAGAGAGAGAGAGAGAGAGAGAGAGAGAGAGAGAGAGAGAGAGAGAGAGAGAGAGAGAGAGAGAGAGAGAGAGAGAGAGAGAGAGAGAGAGAGAGAGAGAGAGAAAGGAGGGGAGGGAGTGTGTGTGCGTGCCTGTGTCTTCACTCATTCTGACCTTATATGTTGTAGCTCCCGCAACAAAGTGCAAATATATCATTTTCATCTTCCTCCTCCTCCTCATGTTATTATCTCTACTACAACCGCAAGTGTTGTCGTTATCCTTGTCATTGTCATCGTTGTCCTCAGAGACCTGTACACTTGGATCCCTTTGAGCAGCGCATTATGGCGCATGTTAGAGCAGACCCCAGGTCAGCCGGATGTGGGTTATCAGAGAGGGAAACGGTAAATCAGCAGCTAAAAGGCAGAGGGGAAACCGTAAATCAGCGGATACAAAGGGGCCGATGAGAGGGGGAGAAAAGGGGGCGCCCACGCCACTTCCCGTCGGCGCTCCTTCAAAGCGCCGCCAGACAGGAAGCCATGTTTCCCACTTCCTGTCCTGCTGAAACCTCTGGGGAAGACGGTGAAAATTAGGTGTGAAAAAGACCTCCTGGTTTTTCTGTTGTTGTCGCATTTGATGTCGTTTCCCAAGGACACTCGTTCGGGCTTGCCGGTGACGTGGCGGAAAGGGCGACCTCGGAGAAGGTTCCACACGTTCCACAGAAACGGCTCCCCATGTCAGGGACAGTCTAGTGACAGATATATCAGCACTGTGTGCGTGAGTGTGTGCAGCCTCTGGCCTCCGATACATGGGAGCTTTCTCATGTAACATTTTGTGCCTAGCGTTTGAATTTTATATGCAAATGTGTTTGAATTTTGTATGTAAATGTGTTTGAATTTTGTATCCATTTACATTACATTATTATAATGTTGTAGAAGTACGGTAGTATTTGTATCTGTATTTAGCATATTTTACATATCGCATGTTTCGCATACTTTATTTGTAACATTTATCACATCAATATACAGTATACAGTAAAGTTTTGGCAGTGCTTGTGATTTTAGTCATCAGTGAGGCTGAACTGAACTGAGAGAGGTATAAGGGGGAGGGGGGCGCTGTCCCAGCTGTGCTTGCTGTCAGTCTGGGGGGGGCACGGAAGCAGTCGGCTAATGTCACCCACTGTCCCGCAGACAGACAGTGGGGCCCGACCCCATTACACCTGTCAGCACCCAGGTAGCATGTGACCCGTCAGGCAGCCCACCCGCCCTGTGTTGCGGCTGCAGCAGCTGTGTACACTGGCGGGGGGACTGTGCATGACACAAACACAGAGGGGGCTGTAAGAGAGGGGTCGTTCAGATTAAAGAGGCCCCCCAGGAATCTCCCAAAGTTTGAAAAAAGCAAACAGGAAAGGGACAAACAAGTGGAAGAGATGCACGATTGAGAGAGAGAGAGAGAGAGAGAGAGGAGAGAGAGAGAGAGAGAGAGAGAAAGAGGGAGAGAGGGAGAGAGAGAGAGAGAGAGAGAGAGAGAGAGAGAGAGAGAGAGAGAGATAGGACAGGAGGGAGAATGAAATGGAGGACCAGATACTTATCTCTGTCCTGGAGAGACTGGGGGGAGTGGCTGTGTGTTTGTGTGCGTGTTTTTGTCAAAATACAAAAACCGGGAAAAACACCGTCCCCACAACAATATTGTAGCCCTTAATCAGTTGCTTTGAAGCTTTTCTTCAAGCCAATATCCTCACTGCTGTATTTTGGAGGAAATGCTGTCCATTAAATTATAACATTTAGCTGCACGTTGTGTAATTATCCCCTATTTGTCAGTCAGTGTCTTTTTCCTTTTTGTTAACTAATTTTCAGTTATTATTTTTCTTTGTCCTGACATTTGGTTGACTAGTGATCAACACTGGTATGCGAGTGTCTGATATCAGGCCTGACGAAGGACAGTGGAGTAAATCTGCAGCAGGAGGTTCACTCGAGCTCCTGAAAAGTGGATCAGGGTTTACAGAGTTTCTATGTTGGTATTGTCAGGGAACTTGCATCACTGTTTAAGACTAATGTACAAGGTATGAAAAAATGAAATAAAAATGAAACAAAAATGAAATCAGAAGTAAATTTTCAGAATTTAAGAAAAGCTATATTTTTGTATCAAATGATTAATATGTAGTTTTAAACAGACAATTCTTGTTGTCGGGTCCACAGTGAAGCATGTAAGGGAGTCTCCAGAACGTGGGTGGGCGAATTCCGTCTTGAAGAAAGCGGAGTTCGCTGCCCTCAGAGAATTAGCTTGCCTCGTAGAGATGAGTGGTGGACTCGTGTGGGGAGGGTAAATCGAAACAAATAGAGGGTGTAATTGGCTACCAAATTAAGAGAAAAACAAGAAAAAATCTGATACAAATTGATATAAAAAGAAAGAAAAATGATTTCAAGCAATTGAGGAAAAACTGTAATTAGGGTTAAAAAATCTGTTATTTGACCATTTGGCCTTATATTTCAGGGGTCCATCTCTTATTAGTGGACCGCATTTGCAAGGTGCAAAAAGTTTCCTCCCAGCGGACACCCATCTTAATCTAAGAAGAAAAAATAAAATAAGTCAAAAACGGAATAAAGTATGAGTCATCACATCATACTTAAGTCTTAAGTTAAGTGTTTACATTTTCACTATTTGGGAATGTGTTTGAAGGGAGGAGATGATGGCCAGACGTCATGCTGTTATCAAACTGTTACCAAACATTCTCTGGCCGCACCCTGTCACCATTCTGATGAAGGATGAAGACAGAGGATCGCCGGAGTGCGGGCGAGTCACGGCGGGAGGTCGTCCCACCAAACAGGAACCTTTTCCTTTAAGCCGCTGTGCATGCGCTCGTTCCTCAAACGTCGCAGTGCTCCTCTATCCATCTTACCTCTGTAAACCACGAGTGAAACGACACCAAAGCAAGCCGCCCCAGTGGAGCTATTACTGCCCGCGATGAAAGACTGTGATATATGCCCACCGTCGCTGTAGACATGGACAGCCGTGCTGGTCTCTGCCTTTTTCCCCACTGAAAACAGGGACGTTCCTGCTGTGCAAACTGCACTATTTGTACTTGATTAAAAAAACAAAAAACATTCTTACCTGTCATGTTTTGTGTCATTTATTTTCTTCAAATAGCTATGAGATTGTCTTTCAGCATGTGTGAGATTAACATAATAGATACAAATGAAATCTTATCCTGTCAGATGCTCACTGTAAATGCACTTAAAAGGACATCAACATGAAATATACCAATGTGGGAAAAGAAGGAAAATCTACAGACAAGGAAAACAATTGAGGGACACCATCCAACAAGGTGGGCCATTGCGGGTCAGTTGCATTGTGTATTATAACTGTGAGCCTGATGAGTTAAGCCACACTCTTATGGGGGATAACTCATATGGGGTATAACTCATATGGGGTATAGCTGTTATGGTGTATAACTCTGATATATAACTTGTATGGGGTTAGGGTTAGATCTGCTTTGCTAATAAACCAGTCAGTTACTACTTGGGACAGCTCACGATATCACGCAGGCAAGACTTCGACAGGAGGCGTCGGCTCAAAGCCGGAACTTTCTCTGGTGGCGCTTCGGCAAATAACGTACACACTAAAACAGGGGCGGGAACCTCCAAACATTTAACTCGTTTATAAAGGGCACATAACCAAAATGATACCATTCTCTGGTCACTGCTGTTCTTCAATAACAAACTCCATCAAACACACCATCAGCCAGTTTTGAGACCAGTCTAGGGTTTGGAACAGCAGTTTTCAGACCAAGGTGCTACAGTAGATTAGTGCGGTACCACCCACGACAAGGAAGATACACTGTAATAGACTCTGCCAGTTTACACCTGGGCTGTATCATTCACAGGTTATGACCTGGGCTCTGTTACAGCACACAGGTGGCGTTATCCTGCCTGGGGTCGGGTGGCTTATTCAGCTGTACTTCCTCTGGTTATCCCTGCATTATCTCCTCCCAATGACACACAGCCACCCACAGGCTACCAGCTGTCAATTATATATATATATATATATGCCATTTAGCAGATGCTTTAACCCAAAGCGACTTACAGTAATGAATGCATACATTGTTCAATATATGTGGTCCCAGTGGGAATCAAACCCACAACCTAAGCGTTGTCAGCGCCGTGTTCTACCTACTGAGCCACACAGAACCACAGATCTCTTCTCTGGGCTAGCTCTCCTGTAGTACTGCCTGGCAAGTGGTGGGGAAAATATGCCCTGGCTCATGGAGTAGTACACAGGAGGAGGTGTCTTAGCGGAGACTCCACAGGGGCACAGCTGGCAATTTAGGCAAAAATAAGCAGAGGTTCCATGGAGATGGAATTGAACGAATTCACAGAACCTTCACACGCTTGTGTGGAAGGTTTTTGGGAGTGTTTGGGGGATAGCTGCACTCTAACCACTCTGGAAGGGGTGGGGGCAAGGGGAGGGGGGGGTCCACCTGCTCACAGGTGTGGGCCAATAAGAGCTCCCCAGCCTGCCCCCGTGCGCTGACTAACGACACGCTCCTTTCGGCGAGTTCCAAAATGCACCAGGGACCACAGCTCGACGGGACTGCAGTTCGACCCCATTAGCGCGGCTTGTTAGCGGCCCGGTCTCAGATAATTTACAGTGCTTTCATCTGAACGGAATGCATTTCTTGTACAGCGTAATGGAAGCAATCTATTCTCCCTGTCAACATCTGAAAACACTTTTTTTCCTCTCTTGTTCACTGCCAGGGAAATGTTTGACAGTGAGAAAGGAAATCTGTTTTTGAATGGGGCACAGAGGGGGGGCAAGAGGGGGCTGCTGGTGTTGCTGGGCCGTCTTTGAATGAGCAGTTGAGTGTTTTTCGAGTGTCTGTTTGTGTTTCCCGTGAATTTGTTTGTGGTCTGAGCGTACCTACGTTTGGGGATTTGTGTTTGTTTACAGCACAACACAAACATGTTTTCTTTGACTGTGAGATTAATGCACAGTTCTGTCATTTGTTAAGTTGTTATTCCAAGAGGCCTTGTCGCGTTTATTTATACGTCCTGAAGGATTATTTCTTGTTGATGATGGATTGCGCTTTGCAGGCGAGAGCGTTTGCCATTTATAGCAAGTACAGGCCATTAGCTGGAGACCAGGACTGGATATGTATTTATTGACTTATCAACATGTTTGCACAAATAATTAAAACGTGGCAACAGTAACCAGCACGTCAGAAATAAATGCCAGTGTCACATCCAAAGTGGCCATTTTAAAATCGAAGAGCCCCCTGTGATTTCAGCTCCATCTTTAGGCTTGCCTTCATATATTTCAGATGAGCCTGATTTATAACACATCTATTGCAAAAGGCCTGTTTTGTTTGCGAACATCGAATGTCAAAATGATCCATAGCAAAGAATGAATTACTCTCTCAGTCAGAAGTCATTTGTATATTAATTCTATCAGGATTGATATAAAGTATATGATTGCATTAGCACACTCCGAGAGAGCAGAACAGAATTAGCATATGAATGCATCGTAGATTTATGTGACATTGCATATTCACAGATTTTCTTTGAGCTCAAACATTTATTGAAGCAGTTTTGGCACACAGTTGCAACGTCTCGAATGGGAAGTCGCTTTGAAACTAGTTTGCAGGGATTTGTTGGATACCATTCCAAAGATTCCAAAGTCTTTGTCACTTTCCTCTTTGTCGGGGGGCTTATTTGAGGGCTGATTGTAAAACACGTTACCTTGGTAACTACGGATGGTTACCTCAGGAACTAACGTTGGTGGGGTGTGTCGTTTCCAAACCACAAAACAAGGCCTTCGAGCGCTCAAGGGGGAACTTCCGAATGCATCCTCCAGGGTGCTTGTTATGCCCAGAAAATCCAATTTTATTTTTCAGAAAACTTTTTAAATTCAAGTTCAAGATGGAATGTAAATCTACTGTAAAGTCAGAGCGGTGATATCTAGCAGAGAGCAAGCCCCCGGGGGCCCGTAGGTACACCTGTGGCTGTACTGTTTCATCGGGACGGAATGACACGGTTGCTGAACTCTGAATTGGAAGCTGCTCCCTTTCCACAGGGTTCAGTCTGAAGCTCCAACACCTTCTCCGCATCCCGCACCGTAGTCCAGATCAGGGCGTGTTCCCCCTGTGTCCGATAGCTCAGTTGGTAGAGCATGACACTGGCAATGTCAAGGCTGTGGGTTCGATCCCATGGGACTACATGCCCGTCATTCAGATGGGACAGTAAAAACCGAGGTCCTGACTCTCTGTGGTCATAAAAGATCCCATGGTGCTTTTTGAAAACGAGTAGGGTGTTAACCCGGTGTCCTGGCCAAATTCTGAATCAAGACAATATATATATACATGGAATTAATTCATTCCCTCCCTCCTGGCCTCTCCACTGTGTATCTGATGTGTAGTGAGCTTGTACTGGTGCACTATGGCTGCCGTCACGTTCACCCAGGTGGGTGCTGCACATTGCAGGTGAGTTGCCCCCCCTATCATTGTAAAGCGAGTTCCCTGAAAAAAAAGCGCTATATAAATCCAACGTTCATTCATTCATTCATTCGAGCTGATTAAGTATTTAGATGAAGGTCTATTTCCAGGTCACGGCCGCCTGCCAGTACACCTGAGGCCTTTGGCCCAGGTAAGACAAGCCGCCTGTCGATCACACCACGCAGAGGAAGGGCCCCCAGAACGTGCCGCCGCGCACTTAATGCCGTTTCATTTTAAATGCTGCCTTTAATTATTCAGCCGTGGCTGTCATCGTGCTGACAGGAGGTGTCCAAACACCGCGACCCGATCTGGGGGACGATCGAGCCTGTCAGTCCCGTCACTGTCCTTCCACTGGCTCGCCTCCAGGGCTGCTCCTATAACGCCGCCTGCTATGGCAGCCTCTCCCCGTTTCACACAAGAGTTCCTCCTTTTTATCCCCCAAATTTTGCCTGATTGTGATTGTGTAGCGGTGGAGCTCTAGTACGTGGGGTTAACCTGTGAGCGTCCGCTACAAAATGTGACGTGGATAAGAGTGTGATTAGTTCCCAGAGTTGGGGACTTGAGTCTTTAGCTCAGCGGGTTAAATCACTCTCTTGTCCCGTCGAGAACCTCGGTTCGAAACTCGCTGCAGGCAGAACCAACTCTGTTACACTTGCAGCATCGTCCCATCGCTGTGACATCCTCCACCGATTTCAGGAGACGCCGGCACACAACACATCCTCCCAGGCGTCTTTTCACTCTTCAGTCCACCGGCTGAGCTGCACCGTCACTGTGCTGGAGGGCAGGTGCCTGGTTCATCAGATCCCTCCCTCCTCATAGCCAATAACATACTGCCCCCCTGGGACGCTCAGTCACAGTTGCCACTGGCATTACCCCCCCTGTTTTTCTAGCCAATTACACCCTCTATTTATTTCGATTTACCCTCCCCACACGAGTCCGCCGCTCGTCTCTACGAGGCAAGCTAATTCTCAGAGGGCAGGGAACTCCACTTCCTTTGAGAGGGAATTCACCCAACCACATTCTGGAGACTCCTTACGTGCTTCGCAGTGTACCTGAGCCAGCTCACCCTCCCACCTACCCCCTCCCCCTGGGGCGGACAGCCAAATGCCACCCCCGATCGGGATTGACAACCAGGGCCGGTCTGGCAGAGATGGGTTTTATTTTTTAATGTACATGAGAGAGGAATACAAAATATATATTTATTTATTTGCTCTGCATAAACCGTTACCCACGGCAACTTAAACAAATCAATTTTACGCACTATGGATTACAGCTGAAGCAAAGCAGGCTAAGTGCGTTGGCCAAGGCTACAACAGCAGTGTCCCACATGGGAATTAAACCTGCAACCATTTGAGTTACAAAAAGCTATTAGCCAAACATCGTACTGCCCTGCCACCCCTGATAGCCAGGCTCTGTGGCCCAGCGGCCTGACAACACCCTAGTCTGCAAAGAAACTGAACAGAAGGGTTAAGGGTTAGGGGGTTAGGGGCTAAGGGTTAGGGTTAACCACACAAGACGCGCTGATGCAGGCATCGCCTTGGACTGCTGCCACTGTTGAAATCGGTACATTTTTTTACATTACATTATAGGTATTTAGCAGACGCTCTTATCCAGAGCAACTTACAGTTTTAATTCCCTTACATTTAATCCATACATATACAGCTGGATATTTACTGAAGCAATTCAGGTTAAGTACCTTTCTCAATGGCAGTGCCCCACCTGGGAACCGAACCTGCAACCTTGGAGTTACAAGCCGTGTTCCCTAACCATTATACTACACTACCTACCAAAACATGTCCATGGTTTTATTTCCCCCCAACGGAGGTAAGCCTGTGATGCCCCCACTTGTCCCAAAAGCCTGGCCACCCCATGACCCCCCACCCCAGTTACTCTATGTGCTGCAGTTTGTCAGCGCCACCTCACTGGAACATGACCGAAGACGGCCATAGCCACCCGCACTCTGTCATCTCTCTGACCTTCACCAGGATCGCTTTCTGAGAGAGAGAGAGAGACAGAGAGAGAGAGCGAGAGAGAGAGAGAGGGATGGGGTATAAATATCACATATACATAGGCATCCTTGTGATAGGGCTGGCATTGGACAAGGTCTTTTTTTATGCATGTAATAATAAATTAAAATATTTGTTCCTTTTTCAGTGTTATTTTACAGATCCCCTCTCAGCACATACGAATATAGACATATGCATGCATGTGGACACACACACACACACACACACAAAGTAAGCAGACACATGCATTCTTCTTCATCTTCTTTGGTTGTCCATCGAATCCGATGATGACTTCCACTTCTGTTAACGCTGTGTACGTTGATGGCTGTTAAGTCCAATCCGGGAACCACAAATGTTATCGCAAGTTTGGCATTTGTAGGCAGTGTTAGTAGGGGCAGCCACAGATGTGTGTCTCCTGAGCCGTCTTTGCTGTTTTTTTGGCGTGCCTCTCCTACTTGACGATGCGTTTCTTCATGGCGACTCGTGCTAGCTGCACTGCAGGTGCAGAAATGCCTGTTGCTGCCAATGTCATTTTACATCGTCCACGGGAAGGAAAAAAGGCCTATCTGTGCGAGGCGAGGCTTATTTACGACACGTTCGGGTGCTTTGTCTGCTCAGCTGTCTCATGGCCCTATCCATCCACGGCCTGTTTTCGAATAACGCCCTGAAGCGTGCCCTTGAGAGAGAAAGAGAGAGAGCGTAGGTGGGGGGGGGTGAAACGAGGTGGGGTGGGGTGGGTCTGGGAAAGGCGAATTGATTGCGATCTCAGAAAGCAAGATTACAGCAATAACTTAAAGGGAAACAATAATTACTGGATCATAGCCGTGTCAGCAAGTCTCGCACAACAAAACAAAGCACTCTGAGGCCTCCCTGACGAAGCTCTGTCACCCCCCGGGGGCGGGGGCGGGGGGAGGGTGGGGTAATGGAGCCCTGGACCGCAGACAGGAGAGAGGAGGAAGCAAGGAGAGTTTGTGTTATTGCAGTCGCTGGCATTACACTCCATCTCTTTTCAGCACTGTTATTATTGTCACTCAGACCAAAGGAAGGATAAAGTTGTAGATTTTATGTCATTGCTGTTGTTAATGAACTGGTTTCTACACAGATATATCTCAAGCACAGACACACTAACGCACAAGCACACTCAAAAGGGCAACCCCCCACACACACACACAGATCATTAAACGTTAAAGATTAAGACATCAAACATTGTTCTCAAATTGACCAAGATGTACTGTCAGGTGAAATCACAGGCTATCTTTGTCAAAGAATATCTAACACTGTTAGCGTGTGCTCTGTTTATTCTGTGGGAAGCATTGAGACACAAAGGCAGAACTGTATGTATGAATGTGCGCGTGCGTGTCCAAACATACGTTTATATGTACACGTCACATCATAAATCATGAATCTCGCGTCAATTGTTTGAAAAGACCTTCAAATGAGATGAACCGGAAGTGCAGTGCAGTGGAAAATGATGTGCTTCTGTGAGCTGTACAGTACTTCCTCACAGTGAAGTCATGGGAGATGCATTTATGGTGTGCATAACAACGGTTTGCTGTTTTTTGCTGTTTTGCCGGTTAATTAAAAACATTTTAAAAGGTTTTAAAAAAAATTTAAAGAGCATGTTTAATCAGTCATTTTTCCATTTTATTTTTAGTCTGCATTGAAACTTTTTCCAACCATTTTTCCTTCTGCCAACCCCTGTAAGCCCACCCCAGAAACCAATCCATCCCCACCCCCCAACAATCTTCTACCCACCATAAATCCTGGCGACAGAAACACTTTAATGGGTAATTAATTGATGCTGCTCCTGTGCTGTAATAAGACAATAAATTACGATACTGGCCAGTGTGCTGTGTCAGTGTGTGTTGCTAATGGTTCTTCAGGGCTGGAAAAGCACAGCAATAAATTAGAGAGGAATTAACTGCTGTGTGCCGGGCACTGCTGCTGCTGGGGAGAGAGGGAGAGGGAGAGAGAGGGAGAGAGAGAAGAGCAGGAAAGAGAGGGGATTGAGAGAGAGAAGGAGAGAAGGAAAGAGGGGGATTGAGAGAGAGAAAGAGAGAGAAGGAGAGCAGGAAAGAGGGGGATTGAGAGAGAGAGAGAGAGGGGGATTGAGAGAGAGAAAGAGAGAGAAGGAGAGCAGGAAAGAGGGGGATTTAGAGAGAGAGAGGGGGATTTAGAGAGAGAGAGAGAGAGAAGGAGAGCAGGAAAGAGGGGGATTTAGAGAGAGAGAGAGAGAGAGAGAGAGAGAAGGAGAGCAGGAAATAGAGGGGGATTGAGAGAGAGAGAGAGAAGGAGAGCAGGAAAGAGGGGGATTTAGAGAGAGAGAGAGAAGGAGAGCAGGAAAGAGGGGGATTGAGAGAGAGAGAGAGAGAGGAGAGCAGGAAAGAGAGGGGGATTGAGAGAGAGAGAGAGAAGCAGAGCAGGAAAGAGAGGAGGACATTGAGAGAAAAACCGAATTAATAACTAGACTGTTAAAATGTAATAACTGAGATCAGATATTAGCTGAAAGACTATAGCTGTGCTATAACACAATTCACAAATTGTACTTTCTTGACAAATCTTTAATTCTTAGAAATGAAAGATGTTGTCAGAATGTTATTTCCTGAACCAATAAGGCCACATTTCAGGCTCTTTGTGGCCAGCTGGCCGTGAAAATCTGTCTGTGTGTTCCAAATACATCAGAAAATACTGTGATTCAACTGCACAAAACATTAGCAACTATATAAATATTCCATTTAATACTAATGCGAACATTGGCATTAATATTTATAACAACTCAAACTAAATACAACTAAAAAAATAAGCTTGTTATTCCATTATGTCACGGTTGTCAAAATTATTATGTTTTCATTATTGCAATTCTATCTGTGTGTTGCCAAGAGTAGTCTAGGGGGGAAGGAATGCTTTCAGAAATTTCTATCGAGATTTAGGGGTTTGAGGGAGCGCAAAAATCTGCATCTATCTGCCCCTTTCATGGCGCTGAGCATTGGGGGGGTTTTGTGGAGGAGAATGAGAGCTTCATTAACAGGGTGCTCTATACCGTGCTCAAAAACACAGCATGTTCTGTAGTTGGGGCTATAATCCCATTTTTCCTGGTTGTCTGATTAAGAGGTGAGAGTGAGGGATTAAAGAAGTGAGAGAGAGAGAGATGGGGGGAGAGAGGGGGGAGAGGCAGAGAAAGAGGGGGAGAGAGAGAGACAGAGATTGAGAGAGAGAGGGGGAAAGAGAGAGAGAAAGAGGGGGAGAGAGAGAAGAGAGAGAGAGAGAGGGAGAAAGAGGGGAAAGAGAGAGAGAGGGGGAGAGAGAGAGAAAGAGAAAGAGAGAGAGGGGGGAGTGAGAGAAAGAGAGAGAGAGAAAGAGAGAGAGGGGGGAGAGAGAGAGAGAAATACAGAGAGAGAAATGGGGGAGAGAGAGCAAGCAAACCTGCCGACAGAAAGAAAATAAGGTTGGGGGGGAAAAGTCGCAAATGAGATTAAAAGTGAATCAAAGAAAAATGGCCGTGCGGTTTATGCCCCTCTAATTAAAATTCCCGCCAATCTTTCCTTCGCTCAGCCCCCTAATGTCGCACTAACGAGCTGGGCTTAGTGGCACTTCTGTAGATAAAAACTCCCTCTGATTGATCTGAGCGGGCTGCTGAAATGCGTTTCGCTCCACCATATTGATTTCATTCTGCCGGTTGTGAAGTGCTAATTAATAATGATAATAAAAGTGTCACAGCTCATTAACATCAACCCAACAGGTTTTTTTCTTTATCCCTTTATCTTCCTTCCATCCTCCTCCTCCTCCTCTGTCTCTCTCTCTCTCTTGCATGTTTTGTTCTGAATTTAAAATATAATGAATCTCTGTATGTCCTTTATAAGCAATATATTCAGCGGCAACAATAAGGTCGTATAATATGACATTGAATAGGATGACAGAGTCAGTTGAATGCCCTCATTAATTGTGATCTACTGCATCCACAAAGACAGCTGGTAAGGGACTGTCTCACTGGTAAACATAAAGACTCGATCAATCATCCTGGCCTGACTCACAATGTGAAAGCAGAGACACATTACGATGACATCACCCTGCTACGTGATTATTACAGTGACGATGATTGTTACGATGATATTTTTCAAAAACATTTGAATAAAAAACAGTTGGCCTCGCGCGTGCAAATATGTAAAGGCATATTCAGTTTCCGGGAATACAGAACTACTGACATTAACATCAATGAACCCTGAACAAAATAATAACTTTGTACTTTTTTTACAACCGTATTACACGTGCAGCATGTAGGGATTCGGCTGCAGTGGAAATTGGGTGTTGGTGGGTGTAGGTAGTCTGATCATTTTTAAGGCAGTGTATGTGATCTTGAGAGGAATGTTGTTGTTGGTGACAGAGCAGTGATGCTCCAGTACAGGAACAGGCCGAGGTCGGGTCCTATCGAGAGGGAAGCGCAGTTCACACACAATAGTCTTTGCTGGCAGCGTTTTTGAGCGTCCGTGCTGTGTCGGTTGAGGACAAATGTATTATCCAGAATGATTCAAAGGTAGTCGAGTTCCTTTGGTTTTTGCCACGCTGAGCTCAAGAAAGTTCTCCTTACACCATTCTGTGAGGTGGAAGATTGTATCCTACATTATCATCAATTCATTATTACTGGACAGCTGCTTTAAGTAGAAATGCAGCTGTCCAATCTCCTGAATGGCCTAGTTGGTAAAGTTGCTTACTATGAATGCGGACTAGGCCCCAGAGCCTAGACATTGCTAGTCCAAAGCCTGGGTGGTGTGAGTCCAGAGGGAGAGAACATTGTCTTGTGCATTCATCGTTTTACAGTTTTAGGTAATTGTTAAGGGACTTCATTTTGTTTTGCCATCATTGACATTTGTGACTGTTTCATTTGTACATTCCCATCATTGGTTCGTGGGATTGCTGTGTTTAAAACGGTTTGTTTCCGATCTGTCCATATTTTCCCATTATGCGGTCTTTAATCTACCAATTTTTTCAATTATTTTATTTACTTACATACTGTTTTTTTTCCTTTTTCTTTTTGGAATACATATTTGCTCGATTATCCTCTTTGTTGTATTTGCTTTTGGACTTTTATCATCCTTGGGTAGTGCTGTGACAAGGCAGCCTGTGACAGTTCAATCGCGATGAGCACAATACAAAACAGAATTTGTTCAATCTTCATTTATTTTTTCTTTTCTTTCATTTTTTCCCCCCTGGAAGTGCAGTGAAAGGGTTGTTTTGTTCTTGTCATATTCATTTATACATCATAGGTGAAGGGAGGGAGGACAGTGGGTGTAATGGTGTGATTTAATTTCATTTGTCTTCTGTTTCAGCTGGTTGGTGTTTGTTTGACTTCGCAGTGTTGCGTATTCAGCTTTAAGCCCACCTGAAAACCCCTCTGGATGAAACACAAAACGACACAAGAAAAAAAAAAAGGGCTGGGTTTTGTTGTGTGCAAAAACTCAGGAGGGGGAAATGTGCTGATATATATAATTTCTTTTTGGCTTTTGGTTTTAAATCAAAGTAAGTCAAAGTGAGACAGAATAATGAACTAAAAAGTTTGCTTGGCTGGCTGCTGTGTGTGCATGGTGTTTTTTCTCTCATGAAATCTTTAATGTTTAATGATAATAATTCAGCTTTTTTTGCTGGGCTAGCATGCTGTCCACCCACTCTCTGCAGGACCTGCTAAGGAACAGCAGAGGACCCTACAGAGTGTAGAATACATTACACTCTATGCTACACCAGTGGTTCCCAAACTCGGTCCTGGGTACCCACTATGTGTGCTGGGGACCCACTGTGTGTGCTGGTTTACACGGTGTGTGCTGGTTTACACTGTGTGTCCTGGGGTCCCACTGTGTATGCTGGTTTTTGTTACAACCAATCTCTTGATGAATTTAAGGCTGTTGAAAACATGTGTGTTAAGTTCTACCATCATTTAAACATATTTTAACACAATGCAGGTTTGGCTCGATGCCATTTGCTCTGTCATTGAACTCTTTATTTTCCAGAAATGGTTTAGTTTCAGTGAGCAGGTGTCCACACTTTCAACAATTATGCCCCCACTGATTTCACCTGCCAGTCTGTAATTGAATCAGTTAAAAAAGGTAACCTCTTTCTAAAGGAGTCATGTGACATGTAGCGCATTAATGAGAGAATTTGTTGATCTGACTGATTTAAAATCCTGGGGTGTGAATATGACATAATTTGTCCTTAAGAGAGTAAATCATGCTTTAATAGAAATTAAAAGTGTGTAATTCAGAACAATTAACCGAGTCCCAGAACACACAGTCTAAACCAGCATACAGGAGCTCCCCAGGACCGAGGTTGAGAATCACTGTACTACACTACACAGAGTACACTGAGCAAAGTCGTTCTTGGCTACAGCATATCAGAGTACAACAGCAAAGTTGTGCTGGAGAAAATCAGCGGGGCAGAACACAGGGGAAAGCTGTGCTGCATTACAATACAGTAGAACACAGGGTAAAAGCCGTATCGGAGCACAGAAGAGAAACACAGTTCTAGATTCAACACTCTCAAGCACAGATCTAAGTTGTTGGGTTTTTTTTTACCTTTATTTAATCGGGTAGGTCAACTGAGAACTTATTTCTCATTAGCAGAGACAGCCTGCACATTGTGAGTACAGCACAATAAAGCCCAGAGAAGATTGTGCTGATTACACAGAGGTAGAGCGCATGGAAAAGGTTGTGCTACATTACAGCACAGCACAGAACACAAAGAAAGGCTGTTCTAAATGACAGCACACTAGATTAGAATACAGAGGAAAGTTGTAGGGGAGTACAGCACAGTGGAGAAAAATAGCTCTGGAATCCAGTGTACTAAAGCACGGTAGGGCATAGAGAAAGGTTGTGCTAGATTACAGTACAGAAGAGGCCAGAGAAACAGAGGCTACAGCACAGTGGAACACAGAGACCAGCTGGCCTGGGTTATAGTAGAGCACAGCACAAAGCCACCTTGTGCTAGGCAGAGAGGGCACATAGTACAGCAGAGTGAAGCACAGGTAATCCCACACTGTCAGTCGATATTATTCACACCGGGAAGGTAAAAAAAATGCTTTGCAATGGAGAACATGAGAAACAAATACAATTTGTGCTACACCAAAACAGGCTTTGCTTTAGTATATGGTGTGGCATTGCTGGCATGGTGGTACCCATACCCTGTCTCTCTCTCTCTCTCTTTCTTTCTCTCTCTCTCCCATCTTTTGTCTCTCAGAGGAGGGGGTTTTCGGGGGTATATGGGGGGTGGGGTGTCAGAGATAAAGATGAAGATGCTTGGCTGTTCAGGGAGGGGGGGTTGTGGGGTGTGGGGGTGTGGGATGTGAGGGAGGTGTCAGAGATGAATATGAAGATGAAGGTGTGTGGCTACTCAGGATGGGGGGTGTGTTGGGGAGGTGTGGAGATGAAGATGAAGATGAAGACGAAGATGAAGGTGCGTGGCTGTTCAGGGTGGGGGGGTGTGGGGTGTGGGGGGAGGGGGAGGGTGTCGGAGATGAAGACGAAGATGAAGGTGCGTGGCTGTGTCTCTGGCCGCTGTGCCTCGCTCAGGGAAGAGGCGGAGAGCTCCATCCATCACAGCGGGACGGACTGACACAGCGGGACGGACTGACACAGCGGAAGACTGAGTGTCCCGGGCCGGGGCCTGCAACTCCCCGCCTGTCAGACGGTCTAATAAAGCGGGGCGAAATATGAGCGGGGGGGGGAGGAAAAATGAACTATCCGCCGCTGATGTAATACGCCTCATAAATCTGATTTAATTACTTTGTGCCGGGACAGTCTGTGGAAGCCCTGGCTGAATTTATTGTGCCTTAACTCGGCACCTTAACGACTCTGTGCTTTTAATATCATTACACCTTAACTCGGCGTCTTAACGACGCTGTGCTTTTAATATCATTAATTACATCGTCATTTATTTTCCCCGCGTTCGGCCAGCTTAAAATATGCTGCTGCTCATATATATTTTTTAAGGGGGTTGTAATTATGTATTTGATATTTCTCTTCTATTTTTTTGCTTGTTTGTTTTATCTTATCGGTTTTCACTTTGAGTGGAAGGAGCCAGGATCGACAGCGGGAGCCTAATCCTATCCACAGATACCAACTGTTGCATTCCCTTATGCAACAAACATATATTGAAAAATATACTGTAATATATTAAATACTATATTTGAATGTACATGTATAAAAGGACTCCACATGTACTTTGCAATACATGCTAATATATTGCTATTTTTGTTCTAAAATATATTATCATATTAGTATATATACGGTAATACTTTTTTATTATATATGAAAAACAGCAATAATCTGTATATTGTGCTATACAGTATATTGTAATTATATTATTAACTATATTTTGCAATACATATAACAATATAATGTATAACATATAACAACTCTTCTCATTTCATTATACATTTTCATTGCATAGGGGATCTGATTGCTCGATAACAATATTTAACGCCATTCAGCATTTAGTATTGGAAAAAAATGAATGGAAAAAGCACACACTCTTCTTTGCTGTTCAAATCATGCACATGTAAATATCCCCTTCCCCCACCCCTGTAAAATTATCCTGAAACTTTAAGTTCATTTGGGGATTACAGTACATTTGAGACAGTTAATTGGCCCCGTTTTAATGGGTCTGTTTATATGGTTGGATATGGTTAATGCAGTTGGAATCCTGTTAATAATTACAGTACAACTTTACAGTATCAGTCTCCTGAGATAGTACGTGACAGTGTACTCATTCCACACTCCAGTACACTGTACACATGTTTCTTGTTTATGTACAATACCCCTCTTGTGGTTTACTGTTATTATGTAATATAATTTAAAAAATACTGACTATTGTTAAGGATAAAGGATATTCATTCAAATGTAACCATTCAAAAGTTGAAAACATGAATGAAACCCAATGAATGTGAATTTATGGGAAGTACTTTAAAAAAAAACATATTTACAATTGAATTTTTTTATGAACCATTTTTTAAAATAAGTCACTATTAATAATGAAGATGTAGATCTTCGCTAACAGGACCTTAAAATAAATTACAATCAATTATCATCATAAATCTTCCAAAGACTGAAATGACAATGCTTGAAGAAATGCATGGTAAATATTGAGGTAATAACAGCTGGTTATGAAAAGTTGTTTATGTTTGTTTCAAGTCTTGAAAGCACTCATTTATCATCGACTGCAGGAAATGTAGAACCAGAAATCCTGAAAAGGTCAGGAAAACTTAGCTAATTTAAGAATGTGAAATTAAAAATGTTTGCATTGTACATGGTACATTTTTTATGTTCAATGATTGCATTAATACATGGTAGGAGCAATGGCACATCTTGTATGTATTAATGCACATCTTGTAAGTCGCTCTGGATAAGATGTAAAATGTTAAACTTTCATGTGAAGCCTTGCATTTGAACTGGAAACATGACAAAGTTTAAAAAGGGGGACATTTTTTAAAATAGTTTTTATGAAATTGTCAGGTAACTTGATTAAAACAATGATAAAGCCAGCTTTTGGCACCGATGATTATGGATAACAATGAAAGACACGGAGCCCATCATGTGCTCCATAGAGCGCGTGGCGCATGTGCATACTGCCCTTGTAATCTGGGATACAGTAATTCGGCTCTTTCGCAACCCTTATGAATTCAAGATCGAAATTTCAGTCAGTGAACAAAGCGCATTACAATAAAAATAACAGTACAAGACAAAGTTAAAGATAAAGACAAGCAGTTTTGGTGAGATGTTGGGTAGGGTTAGGGTTAGGGTTAGGGTTAAGGGTTAGGGTTGGCTGAGATGTTGGGTAGCTGATGAATATATTCCGTAGCTAAGGGCACTTTTTGCGTCTCAGACAACAACGTCTACAACTGGACAGGAGTGAAACTATTTACTAACTAAACTAACTTAGTTTTTGATTGAGCACACCCTCCCTTTTATGACTCCATATCCATATCTGCCCTAGTGCACTATCCTGTAGTTTCCTATTTCCTGGAACACAAGGTGAGATGAGGAGCCAAAGAAGATGGATACGGCTAAAGCACATCACACACACATGCACGCACGCACACACACACACACACACACACACAAACACACACACACACACACACACACACACACACACACACACACACTCACACTCACACACACTCAGACACACGCACACACATGCCCCATAAGCCTACCCCCCCTGGATGTCCTACCCCAGTGCCCCATGTCCAGTGTGGATATAAGACTAGGTGAGCTGCATATGCCCCAGTGTGAGGCCAGTGTTGGTGTGTGAGTCACAGGCAGACTGCCCCCGCTCCCCACTCCCCCCAGGGAGGATCAGTCACTGTGTGTGGGAAGCTCTGGGTGGAATCTCCCAGCTTTGTGCTTTTTCCACAGACTGCTCTATGATGGGAAGCACCACACCAGCACACTCCAGCTCCGGTCACAGGGAGCCCTGTTTCCTCCAGATCAGCACTGCCCAAGAGCCTTCAACAGGCTGCACATTTCCCATTACTCGTTTAAGGGAGCGCATTACTAAATCACACAAGAGATGATATAAAAAACTTTTTTTTCAGTTTCAAGGAGCTGTGAGTCTGGACATGAGTGGAGGCCTGTGCTTGTTCCAAGCCTCTGACACACAACACAGTGACTGTGGCACAGTTTCAGCCTTAGCCACCAATATGGGCATAGGTGTTG
>JAINUG010000034.1:2375000-2415000 GCA_029706075.1 Aldrovandia affinis
AACCATGCCAGCCAGGATGCACAAACTGGGCTGCATGCACATGCGCAACTGCAGCGCATTACTGTGCAGCACACAGATCATTTTTATTCATGAATAACCTGCACAGGACGCATGCTGATGACTGCTAAAAAACACTCATATAGTGTACATGTACTCAATGGAAGATCTTTAGGAGCCATCATTACATAATGACTACAGTATATACTGTACAGATGGTGAAAAACCTGGAGTCACCCAAACCGCTGGGTCAGCACCATGAAAGCGACTCTCACGCCAAGCTCAAATGTGCGGTTGGCTGATGTGCAGCTGCTCGCCTGTTTAGCCCTTGACTTCAAACAAACATCACAGTCTCACAGTATGCGTCCATTCTTTTCACCCTTTGCTGATGATATCTTCCCCTCAGAGTTCCGAGGTGACATCACCGTCGCTCGTGTCTCCTGTCATGACCCACATCACGGTCCTATGCATGCTGGGATCTCACTTGCTTAATTAAAGGATGAGCAGCCCCAGTGCTGCACATACCTGCTGTCCCTCACTCACCCAGGTGTTTAAACGTCCGGCATACAGTAAGGACTGAGTCATATGCTGTGGAAAGTCCCCCCTAATTGCATAATTTAATTGCTTATCAATTTTCCATATCTAGGGCAACTTGTAAGGCTTACAAGGCTAACCCTTTAGCTCTTTAACCCTTGAACCCTTGAACCCTTTAGCCCTTGAACCCTTGAACCCTAACCCTGTGTAAGTCATTTTCACAGCTTGGTTTCTTTTAAGAAGTGGAGCATGTTGGATAAGTCATGTTGCCAGGGGCTTGAAAGCATGACCCTCACCCTGCCCTGTGTCCCACTGTGCACTCTGAGTCTGTCTGTCTGTCTGTCTGTGTCCCACTGCATACTCTCAGTGTGAGAGTCTGTCTGTCTGTCTGTCTGTCTGTCTGTCTGTGTCCCACTGCACACTCTTTGTGTGAGAGTCTGTCTGTCTGTCTGCCTGTCTGTCCCCCTGTGTCCCACTGCACACTGTTTGTGTGAGAGAGTCTGTCTGTCTGTCTGTCCCCCTGTGCCCCACTGCACACTGTTAGTGTGAGAGTCTGTCTGTCTGTGTGTCACCCTGTGTCCCACTGCACACTCTCAGAGTGAGAGTCTGTCTGTCCATCTCTCTGATAATTCACCCCTTCCTGTGAACATTGTAAATTCCTTGTTAGAGCTGAGCTGGGAACAGGACCCCCTGTGTGTGTGAGTGTGTGTGTGTATGAGAGAGAGAGAGAGAGAGAGACAGAGAGAGAAGAGAGAGAGAGGGAGAGAGAGGGAGAGGGAGAGAAAGAGGGAGAGAGGGAGAGGGAGAGAGAGGGAGAGACAGAGAGAGAGAGAGAGAGAGAGAGAAGGATAGAGAGAGGGAGAGAGAGAGAGAGAGAGAGAGAGAGAGAGAGAGAGAGAGAGAGAGAGAGAGAGAGAGAGAGAGAGAGAGAGAGAGAGAGAGAGAGAGAGAGGGAGAGACAGAGAGAGCGCAGTACTGCCTGGCCCTCCAGTGTTTGTCATGCAGAATGTAATAAGCTGTAGGTAGCGTGTCCTGTGCTGGGTGATTTATGGGGCCTGTCTCCCAGCTGCAGCACTTTGTCTGTTCTACCATGGAGGATGAATGGGCTACTGTCAGCTCCGCCCGAAACCCACTCCCCTTCCTCTCTCTCTCTCCCTCACTCTCAAATTACCTTCCTGTCTCTCCACTTCTCTTATCCTCCCTTTCTTCTCTCCTCCTGCTATCTGTCTCCTTCATCCTCTCCCATCTCACCCTGCCTTTCTGTCCCTGCTCCCCCCTCCTACACCCCTCCTCCTCCATCCCTTTCTCTCTCTCTCTCTCTCTCTCTCTCTCTCTCTCTGGGGCCCTTTTATTCCACTGCCTCCCTGTGATCCCTCCTTCCTCCCCTGTCTGTGGACGTTCCTCATCCTCACCACGCTCCCTTTTTATGTGTTGTTTCCGAGCCGGCTGTCACTCGATCGCTGCTCCTCACATTTCATTGATTTGGCATCGGAGAGGACGAGGCCGGGGCCCGCCGCTGGTGTCCTGACAGCGGGGGTGAGGAGGGGGGACGTTAATGGAGCCAAGATGGACTCCGTACTGTGTGATCAGAGAGCCCAATCTTTACACAGGAACCCTGTCACCCCGCCCCCCTCCGCCCTGTGATGTGCTACTCAATGAGTGTCCCACACACTGCATTGTGTTCAGTAGCCTACACTCTATACTGTGTTCAGTATCCTACACATTGCATTGTGTTCAGTATCCTACACTCTACACTGTGTTCAGTATTCTACACACCTCACTGTGTTCAGTGTCCCTCACTCTACACTGTGTTCACTTTCCCACACTCTACACTGTGTTCAGTATCCCACAATGCACTGTTCATCAGCAATTCGTCAGCTTAAATAAAAGAGGAAGAAACGAGCCTGTTCCTGTTTAATTCAGATGGGCATAGGTTCCACAGGTTCCATTTTGTTTTTATAGCATTATTTTTCTTTGCAATCACAAAAAGTAATTAAAATAACTGACACACTTGTTAATCAAGCGAAACGAATGAAAACAGGTTGAGACTAATTGGTTTAAAGATAAGATTTCAGCCTGCTCTTGTGTCTATAATTATTATTATTTTAAATGTGTCTTAAATTATAACTGCCCCAGGGGTGCCGGGGCAGGAAGATCACCTGTGCCTGATCAACGCATGGAGGCGCTACAGTGTGATGAGGCAGGGAATAACCTGCTGACCGCGACCCTTCCTCCGAGTTACACTTCACTCCATGGGACTCCCGGTCTCATAGCGGATTTGATCCAGGCTGCTGATTAATTATACAAGAAACAAAAATAGAGGAAGTAAGTTTACCGTTGTTCCTCAGAGACTCCATTGCAAACATTTCTCAGCACTGGTCGAACTGAAATAGGATCTATGGTAAATAGGGCTATGCAGCGGGCCTTTTTTAGAAGGATATCAGAGCTTTTTACTGCAATACAGAATTTATACTATCAATTCTAAAGAAAGGAAAGTAAGAAAAGTGAAGTAAATGTAAGAGTGGTGTAAATGTAAATGTAAGTGAAGTCATTCTAACACACTAAATTAAACCTCTGCCCTGCCTAAGCCGCAGGAGTTTCAAATTTTTGTGTGAAAAGTCTGTGGTGGTATCTCAGCCATTTCACATTCTAGAAACCCCCGTGAACAGATTTGATTTAGCACCACCCACCCCCAATCCCTACACCCCCCCCCCACACACACACACCCACGCCTGAGTGTGTTCTTGATTTCACTTTGTTTTATTATTTTTATTTAGTTTGAAACGGATTCAGCTGGAGAGCGGGCCGAGGGCTATTGTCTCTGTCAGCGGAATTCGGCAGAGAGAGGGAGGGAGGGAGGGAGGGAGGGAGGGAGAAAAAAGAGAGGGAGGGAGAGAAAGAGCAAACGGCAGCAGAATGAGGAAAAAGATGAATGAAAGAGGGAGGGAGGGAGGGAGAGAGAGGGAGGGGTGGATGAGGGTACGTCGGTAGGAGTATATGAGATATGGGTGTGTAGGGGGTGGGGGAGAGCAAGTAATATTAAGAGGAAAGAAATCAGATTGCTTGTTGAGGAAAGACAGTAGGGGTCAACAGTGATGAAGCACCTAAGAGACTAATTAAGAAATGAGGGGAAAGAGAGGGATGAGAAAGAGGAGGAGATATAAAAAAGAGGGAGGGAGGGAGGGAGGACAGGAGGGAGTGCTTTGTAAAGAAGTAGAGACAATGAGACACAGACAGCGCACTTTATCACAGTCACACAGGAGAGGCCCATATCTGAGCAAGCTTATTGTTTCTATACAACGTGCCAAAATGGCACAGTACAAGGTCCTGCCAATTAGATAGAGCCATCCCATCATACCAAGAGAGCCAGCGTCGTGTGTGCTCTGCTCACAGGTGGAGCATCTCTGCGAAGCTCAGATTGCAAAGCTTGCATTGGAGACACGGAAAAAAAGGCTACGTTTCCAGTTTAGGAGGATTGTTAATTTTCCTATTTAAAAGAAATAGACAGGCCCTGTAGCTTTTTAACCAAGATGACCCTCTCTAGTGTAGCTGTCGATTTCTGTTTGTGTTCCTGTGAAGCAAACCGTAAGATAGCTCACAGACATCAGCCTTGCCTTGATTCAACGCTTTAGGACCCAAATGAAGAAATAAATAGATATTCACAGGGCAGAAGTGAGTTTTTGAAGGGACCAATGGTGTAGCCAGGAATTAATTTTGGGGGAGGGATGGGGGTTTGAGAAAATACAAAAAAAAATGTATAACAGATTCTAGCCCTGTAAGGTAGGCTACAGTGGCCTATAAGTGTTTTGGGGTCATGTGAACGTGTGGCAGTAGGTGAATGCGCAGGTGAATGGGCCTCGCAGCAGCAGAAATATCTAGAATTGGTCATGTAATTGTTTGGACACATTTTTGTTTTTGATCAATAAAAACTCATTGTACAATCAACCAGCCTTGCCTGATCAATAACGTTACAAATGCACAACCAAAAACTCCCCTTTATGAGAATTTAATAATAATAATAATGTTATGTCGAACAGGAACAAACCCAAACGCAGACACAGACAAGGTTTAGAATGGAGAGTGATGATTTAATAATAGTAATAACAGGGGTAGTGGAAAACAATGAGCTGGACAACGGAAGGGATGCACAGGAGGAGTGGACGAGATGACTGGGCAGACAGGATGAGGGAACCGGAGGGCAAGCTAAGCATGCAGGCAGGCGGGGCTGGCAGGACGGACAGAGCTGGCAGACAGATGAGGAATGGACCTGAACACGAAGGGAGACAACAGGAACAAGGGTTAACATGAATTAAACTTGACACACAAAGAACAGTAAACACAGAGTTTTAGATAAGGCTTTCTGAAGTCAGTTTCTACCGGGATAGGGAGAACAACGATCTGACGATGAATGACTGGAAAACAGGGGTAGATATACTGCAGGGCTGATGATCTTGATGGGAGGCTGGTGTGCTGGAATGGACAACAGAATTGGCAACAGGTGAGCATGATGAGGAGTAATGAGGGTTGATAATTGAATAATAGAAAATAATAAAACAATTAAACAAACAATCACGCGGGAGAAACAAGACAAAGGAAAAATGAGACAGGAACAAAGGGAATGTGACAAATAAAGAAAACAAGAAAACATAAATTCTACCTTATTAAACCATGTCTTGCTTTCTTCTTTTCCTTCTGTAGATGTCCAGTGCCTCCTTTGCTGTTACCAAAAATGGCAGCAAAAATAAAGCAGTATCATTAGCTAGCTAGCTAAGTAGCTAATTAAGCTAACGTTGGCTAGCTAGCTAAAGTTAGCGATGGTTTAGACTTTCCAATTTATTATTATATTCAATGAATTTTACGAACGCACCATCATCTGACGCAAACATCAATAACGTTAAAGAAAGTAAGGTAAATGTAATTAGGGCTTATTAAACATATAACTGCTGGATTGATACTTGGGTACGGTAATTAGCTAGCTATTGTCGGTCACAAGTTTGGGACACAACAAGGATATAGCTAGCTAGCTAGCTACATATAATTTATTAATAATGTTAACTACCTGGAAACACCAGCATATGCATTTAGTGCTGTTCACATGGTGATTTAAGTAGTAATGGCAGTAATGGTACAAAATATGAAATGACCTTAGAAGTTGACTCATTGCACTCACTGACTGAAGGGGCTCAAGTTCAACACGTGAACAGATTGCAAAACGGACTTGAAAGAGGAGAGGTGAGGGGGGGGATTCACAAGTGACAGATACTGTGGCTGGACAGGAAATGATAAGCGCTAACCATATAATTTGACACATTTTGACAGCATTTGTCCTTAATTCTCCCAACTCTTGAAAACTTCTCTCAACATGAACGGTGGTCATGGGAAGTGTCATGGGAAGAACTAAAGAATATAAACAATGAATAAACAGAAATCTCCCCTCCATCCCCCCCAGCTACATTAGTCAAAGAGACAACATTTTAGCCCACCAATGCAATCGCTCGTCTACAATTCCCCCCTCTCTCAGTTAGGCTCTCTCGTTGTCATTCCAGTCCCAACCAGAGGGAGGCAGTCACGGGCCTGCATGCCTAGCCTTCTGAAACGGTGCCAATTTCCAGCACATCAGAGGCAGACTTTTCCTCTTCTCTCTCTCTGTCTCTCTCTCTCTCTCTCCCTCTCCCTCTTTCTCTCTCTCCATCTCTCCCTCTCTCTCTCTCTCTCTCTCTCTCTCCCTCTCTCTCTCTGTCTCTCTCTCTCTCTCTCTCTCTCTCTCTCTCTCTCTCTCTCTCTTTCCCTTTCTCTCTCCATCTCTCCCTCTCTCTCCCCCTCTCCCCCCCTCTCCCTCTCCGTGGCGTGCTAATGGAAGATATGCTATGACATGGTAATGATCTCTCTGCAGCCATAGCTCAGGGGGTGTATTGATCAGGCGGTGATTTATTGCAGGTTACGCTTGATTATCGGGTCATTAATCAGTCTTGGATTACCCTATCAATAAAGCTGCCAGCCGGGTTTGTTTGTAAAGTGCCTGTCAGGGGGAGAGATGGGGGTGTGGGGGGTGTCTTCCACCCCCCTCGTCCTGCCAATTAAATAGAGCCATCCTATCAGCGAATTTCTAAACACCAGCTCAGCGCCGGCAGTTTTTATGCATGGAATATATTGTATGCGAATGTGAATCTTGCACTGCAGACATAGAAAAGGGCTGCAGTGATGGCGATTGATAACACTATAAACAGGCTTTTAGTAACAGTGTCATGCAGATATAATAATCGGTATCAGAACCCTTTAGAGCTACATAAACTCACTGGCTGGCACGGTCTGCCACACACAGTATACATGACTTGCAGGATGTAATTTTGACACAGTTACTGTTTATTCACTATTTGGAATCTGTGATGCTGTGATGTTTGATACCTGCATTGCACAAATTGACATTCATCATAACTGTGATATCCAGGCATATCAAAATCATGCTATTGCTAATTATCATTGTATTATGTAACAGCCTTGACACACAACCTGTTTTGTGCTTATTTGGGCCCTGTTTGGTACCTGCAATACGAGCACAGGAGAAGGAGACCTTTCTCTGTAGGTATAATATCGGGACTCTGGCCTCCTGGGAAGTGCGTCCTCAGCCCTGGTCCTGGAGAGCCACAGGGTCTGCAGCCTTTTGTTTTCACCTTAAAGTGATAGTTCACCCAAAATCAATATACGTATCATTTCTGTCCGTTCAATACTATGTGCTGTGCATCCAAAGAAGGCTTTTTAGTGAATTTGCTTTCTACACGAACTGTAATCCACCAGCTTCTAGTTTCGTGGTTGAAAACAATGGGACTGTACATACCCCAAAATGATCTCCCAGTAATGGCTAACCATGTCGCTTGGTCATGTGGAAGTGGGGTGAACGATCCCTTTACAATCTGCAGCAAACTCAAGAAACCAGGTGAGGTGAGTGATCAATTGCTTTAATCGATCAATGAAGTACTGAGTAACAATGAAAACAGCAGGCCCTGTGCCTGTCCTGCACCAGGGTTCGAGCGCCACCGAACTAATGAACCCTGTCCGATTCCTTTCCCAAGGTTTTGCCGCGATGGAAGGTTCACATTTATGACGAATTCGTTTTTATTTGTTAACGAATGTGGGTCATTCTACCCTGTCTCTTTTGTGTTATCAGGTGACCACGTGTGCATGTTGTTTTAATCTTGTACCTCCTCCCCCTCCTCTCTTTATGTCTCTCCCCTGTCCGTCCCTCAAGGGCTCAAGGATTAAACGGGCTTTCTTAGCATGACAGAGTTGCCTAGTGTTGTCAACGTGTTTTAGAACATACACGTGTGAGAGACCCTCTTCCTCCAGAGTGTGGGTAAATAAAAGCATAATAATGATAATACTAATAATAAGTAAAAACATTGCATTTTGGTCTCATCTGACCATAACACCCGGTTTTCTCTGAACAATTGTATATTGTATTTTTATCTCAACAATTGTATTCTATAAATGAATATAATTGTAATATTTTTCACATAACCAGCCTGTGTGTTTGGACATATTAATATGGAACTTGTTTTAGAAGTGAGAAGGATTTACTGTGTGTATGCATATATACTGTCAGCCAATCACAATCGAGTATTCATCCAAGCCGTGGTATAAATATATATATATTCTCTCTCTCTCTCTCTCTCTCTGCACCTTCCCCCTCCAAAAAAAGGGCTTTATTGCCACTGCGAGGATCCTGTCACTTTAATAGTGTACAACAAGCCACCGAGGACAGCAGATGTGGAGGGCTGGACTGTAAAGGTGACAAACGCCCCTCATTACAGGGCAGGGACTGGATTTCTTTAACGCTCCCTGTCCTCCTTGTTTACTTGCCTTTCTTACAGTTGTCTTCCTGTTTTATTGCTTTTCGTTCTTCAGCTCCCCTTAGTAACGTTCCTCTAACATTCCTCTAATGCTCCCGCAGTACACTGACACGCAGACAGCTAATTAAAATGGCATCGCATTAGTCATGGCGTTTATCTAGTCAGTTCTTTGTCACCATAAGCAGCGGCTGCAGCGTACCACGGTAAAACTACAGCCCTGTGAGGTAAAACTATGTCTCTGTGCGGTAAAACAAGGTGAAATCAGAGAGAGACAGGAGAGGGACGGTGAAAACCACAGGAAACTGTAAGGAGAGGGACAGTGAAAACCACAGGAAACCGTGGTGAGGCGACGAGCGCTGGTTTTCGCTGGGGGTGGATTTAAGGGTGAAGGGGAGAAGGTGACAGATGATTGAGCACGTGTACTGCGGCGGAGGGAATCATTCCCCCGGTGTCAGTCCCCATGATCTGTTATGTGCCCCAGTTAATGAATAGGAGGCGCGCTCCCTCTCTCCGGAATGAAGACGTCGACTTGGCCTGTGATTAAACTGGTGTCACATTCACTGCAGTGCGGGCTTCATCACTGTCCCCAACCCCAGCCATCTCTCTCTCTCTCTCTCTCTCTTTCTCTCTCTGTATCTCTCTCCCTCTCTCTGTATTTCTCTCTCTCTCTCTCTCTCTCTCTCTCTCTCTCTGTATCACTCTCCCCCCTTTTCTCTGTATCTCTCTCTCTCTCCCTCTCTCTCTATCTCTCTCTCTCTCTCTGACTCTGTTTCCCCTTCTCTCTCCCTCTCTCCCTCTCTCTCTCTTTCTCTCTGTATCTCTCTTTCTTTCTCTCCCTCCCTCTCTCCCTCTCTCTCTCTTGCTCTCTCTCCCTCTCTCCCTCTGTCTGTATCTCTCTCTCTCTCTCTCTGTCTCTCTCACTCTTTCTCTCTCACAGGCTCTCTCTCACACACACACACACACATGCACATGCACACACAAGAACATGTATACACACACACACACACACACACACACACACACACACACACACAGAACACACACACACACACACACACACACACACACACACACACACAGAGCTGACAGAGCAGATGTAGTGAAATGATAAACCATATCTTGCATTTTAATAAAGACCTCTATAATTTATTGCATAATCAATATTGCAGTATTGCATTTCTGGTAGTGGACTAAATGGCTAAACTGCCTCTGCTCATAAAAATGACTCTTGTAAAACCAGCCTCTCCATCACGCAGGATGAAGGCCTGAATTGGATGGATGTGTGAGTATGATGTAGACGGGTTGGAGATTTGTAGAGTACAGATTGTTTACATATTACAGTGTAGCTGTGATCCACTGCTGTCAGTATGTGGAGTGTCAGTGATACAGTGCGTAGTGGCCCTGTGTGTCAGTGATATGGTGATACAGTGCGTAGTGGCCCTGTGTGTCAGTGATACAGTGTGTAGTGGCCCTGTGTGTCAGTGATATGGTGATACAGTGCGTAGTGGCCCTGTGTGTCAGTGATACAGTGTGTAATGGCCCTGTGTGTCAGTGATACGGTGATACAGTGCGTAGTGGCCCTGTGTGTCACAGTTGCCATGCCAATGGAGCTACCCAAAAACACGAGTCAGGATAATGTACCAGTCTGCTTTAAATGCTTAAATGAGCATTATTTGAGTAGCTTGCAAGCGTTCACAGCGTTCCCTTGGCCTTCCATCCATCACCAGGCACACAGAAGCCCAGACAGACGCACCGTGTCAGAGGGCTGTCACCCCAGCAGCTGGCCAGGGACGGGGAACGCAAGCGACTCGGGCTACTTACCAACCCGTCCCTTTCTCTGACTTTCTTCTTGTGATTTTCCTCAGCGCCTCCCTCCCTCTTCCTTGTTCTCTGCACCTGGATACGTGTGAGTGCACTGACACTCAGGATAGGAAATGGATCAACACGAAACCCTGCAGTCACACACATCTCAGAGGCCTTACGTGTGCACACTCTCTTACACGCCCACAGACCTAACACACTCTCTTACACACCCACAGGCCTCACACACTCTCTTACACACCCACACACCTCACACTCTCTTACACACCCACAGACCTCACACACTCTCTTACACACCCACAGACCTAACACACTCTCTTACACACCCACACACCTCACGCACTCTTACACACCCACTCACATACTCTATTACACACCCACAGACCTCACACACTCTCTTACACACCCACACACCCACACACACTCTCTTACACACCCACAGACCTCACACGGTCTCTTACACACCCCACACACCCACACACACTCTCTTACACACCCACAGACCTCACACAGACCTAACACACTCTCTTACACACCCACACACCTCACGCACTCTTACACACCCCCACACACCTCACACACCCGCTCACACACTCTCTTACACACCCACAGACCTCACACACTCTCTTACACACCCACAGGCCTCACACACTCTCTTACACACCCACACACACTCTTACACACCCACAGACCTCACACACTCTCTTACACACCCACACACCCACACACACTCTCTTACACACCCACAGACCTCACACTCTCTTACACACCCACAGACCTCACACGGTCTCTTACACCCCACACCTCACACACTCTCTTACACACCCACAGACACTCTCTTACACACCCACAGACCTAACACACTCTCTTACACACCCACACACCTCACACACTCTTACACACCCCCACACACCTCACACACCCGCTCACACACTCTCTTACATGGTCTCTTACAAACCCCTCACACACTCTCTTACACACCCACAGGCCTCACACACTCTCTTACACACCCACTCACCCTCTTTTACACACCCACAGACCTCACACACTCTTTTACACACCCACAGACCCACACACACTCTCTTACACACCCACAGACTCTTTTACACACCCACACACCCACACGGTCTCTTACACACCCACACACCTCACACACTCTCTTACACACCCACAGGACTCGCACACTCACACACCCACGGGCCTAACACATTCGCTTACACACCCGCAGGCTCATACACTCTCTTACACACCCACAAACTTCACACACTCTCTTACACACCCACACAACCACACACTCTCTTACACACCCACACAACCACACACTCTCTTACACACCCACAGGCCTCAGCTGCCCCCCCTTCTCCCCAGGAAAGAGACAGAGAGGGAGAGAAGGAGAGACCGAGGGTTGGGTGGGGGGGAGTAGCGTTGGTCGGGTGTTTTTTCTCTTGCCTACACTTTTCACGCTGTTTAGAGAGATTACATTTCAAAAACACCTCAGACAGGCCAGACAGGATAATCAATCACTAGTGGTGCTGGGGGGAGGGGGGGAGGGTGTAGGCGGGGGTCCAAAACAGGAAGAAAAAAAAAAGTATACTGTTATGACTGCTGGCTGTGTCTGTTTGAGGGAATTGGAGTCATAAATCAATGTGGGGCTGTCAGGGTGGGTAACGTGTGGGGGGGGGGGAAGAGGGCCGGCACCTTGGCCTTCCCGCTGTCCCGCACTTGAAGGCAATTTCCCTGAACGTCAGGCGTGGCGACACAGAGCAGATAACGCAGAGGTGCGCGTGTCTGTGCTCGACCCCCGATCGCAGCGCGCAGCACAAATCTCATTACTGTGACACGAGAGAACAGCCTGCGTTACCTCATTATTCTCTCTGTTAGATAAGAGCTGTAATTGCCCCGTGTTGTTGTGGGGGAGGCGAGGTTGTATATGCGTGTGTGTGTGCGTGCGTGTGAGTGTGTGTGTTTGTGTGTACGTGTGCTCGTGCTTATGTGTCTGTGTACTGTTTGTACTGTATGTGTTTATGTGTGTTTGGGTAGTATTTTTGCACATGTGTGTCTGTTTTTATGTGTGTGTGTGTGTGTGTGTGTGTGTGTGTGTCTGTGTATATTTGTGTCTGTGCGTATTTGTATATATGTGTGTTTGTGTATATGTGTGTTTGTGAATGAGCATGTGTGTGTGTGTGTGTGTGTGTATTTGTGTGTGTTTGTGAATGAGCATGTGTGTGTAGGTGTGTGTGTGTGTGTGTGTGTGTGTGTGTAGGTGTGTGTGTATGTGTGTGTGTGTGTGTAGGTGTGTGTGTGTGTGTGTGTGTAGGTGTGTGGGAGTGTTAAAAGCTGAAATAGGTATAAATGTCTTATGGGGCTGTTCCTCTGTGTCTGACTGACCTCACAATTGCAGTATGCTGCAGATTCTGCTGTTTTCACTGGAGCTGTAGGATTTACACCCTCTATTATCATCCTTTCATTGTGTTATCAGAGAGCATCAACTGATTCATTCTGCACACCCCTAATAAAGATTTCATTTAAGGTACCGCATGATTAATACCAGACTTTGAGGATAAACAATCGGCCAGAACAAGAAGTAATTTAGAAATGGGGAGATAATTTGAGAAATTATGTTCAGTCTGTTTGTGTTCCGTACTATTTCTGTTCAAATGAAATTTGGTTTTATTATTTTCTTTATAACCCAACGGTGGCCTGGGAACAGGCCGTTAAAACACAGAGAACTTTATTTAAAGATTTAAGTGCCCTCCTCGAACCTCGAACCACCAGATATGCTTTAAGAGGCACGGGATTCGGTGTCACGTTTCCTTTTCCCCTGCTGTAATTTGTACAGCTGAAAGTGGATGTAATAAAAATATCATGATAGAAATAATGTGCTTGTAATTGAGACTGTAGACCACCCACCCCACTGCATTCTGCTGGAACAGAAATGTTCCTTTTTTACACAATTACCACATTTCATGCCACTTTTTTCCAAGTATAATCCTAGTCCTAAAGTTTAAATGCCAAATCTCTGCCAGAAATATTGCCACCTACTGTTATGTACCAACTGTACTGTATATATTGTAGCCCAACCAATGTTGGAAGATTCTGTGTAACAATCTGGAGTGACATCATGTCTTTCCCTGTGACCCTGATTCTGAAACATCAGCACAATCACTAACACATTGCATAAACACACAGTGGCAATGCCCATACAAATCATAGTTTTCACTCAAAATACAAAATTGATGAATACATTTGTCCAAAATGGATTACTCTTACCTAGTAAGAGTTATTCAAAACGTCAGCGTCTTCTCCAGATCGAGAGGCTCCCCGTGACGTGTGAGACAGATCAGTAGGACACACACACACTCACACACACACGCATTCACGCACACAACACAGATACACACAGGCTTGCACTGCACACGCACACACATGCACACACACTCACATACACACACACACACTCATATACACACACACACTCACACACACACACACACACACACACACACACACACACACACACACACACACACACCAGTAGAAAAGGCTCTCTTTGCTCTCAGCCTGTTTTCCTTGATTAACAAGTGTGTCAATAATAATCCACAGCCACTGGGGGTTAATTACACTCCTCATTCAGTAGTGAGGAATACATAATGACAAGAGCGGGCCGTTCGGCCCATCTAGGCTCGTCATGTCCTAATCTAAAGCGTATCTAGTACTATATCTAGCCTGGACTTGAATAGCCCAAGTGTTTCTGCCTCTACTACCCGACCTGGCAAGCTGTTCCAGGCATTGACAACTCTCTGTGTAAAGAAAAACTTCCTAATATCTGAGTATTTCTCTCCCAAATCTTTGTTTAAAAACCCCAATAATTGTATCTTACACATCAGCATTCTGTGTCTTCACAATTTAATTTGAAACACTTCAATTTAGCAAACTCAACAAACTTTGAACCTAAATAGGCAAATCACCCATTGCTTATAAACAGCATATTGGAATCTGTGAGGTTAGCCAAGAAACTTCAGAAAATCGATACACACTGTGATTTACTGTGTCTTTTTGTCCAGAGTAGGGAGTTTTATCCCAAATGTGTGAAGTCTTGAAATATTCATGTTTTAAATTTCCTGAATCAATGGGAGCTGGGCTATTTTAAAAGGAGTAATGGGAGGAATCAAGAAAATGTGTGTGGAAGTCAATTAAAGATGGGAGAGGCCTTTAGCGGAAGATATTTATAAGCAATAAATACAAGAAATAGAGAATAAAAATATTAAGGCAGATCATTAAGTACACTCAGAGTACACAGATTAAACAGCAACAAATGTCATACCAAGAGAGTCTTCAGGTCAGATTTAAATGCGTCCAAATTAGACAGGGCTCTGAGAGTGCTTGCCTTCCACAATCGTGAGGCTCTTTCTCCTGTGGACTCAAGCTCACGGCAGTGACACGCACACACACACGCACACACACACACACACACACACACACACACACACGCGCGCGCACACACACACATGCACACACACACAGACACGGGCAGGACAAGCCCCTTCCAAGCCCCTTCCACCGATTCGAGCGGCTTCCTGCCAGCGGTATCACACTGTCTGAGAGGGAGGGATGGGCTTAGTCTAGCCCACCAATGGGGAGCCTCTCTCAGCTGCCAATCAGAAAAATGCTGTCAATCAGAAAGCTGTCAAGCAGAAAAATGGGGATTAGAATAAGTAGCTCTACAGTACCTCTGAAACAGATAACAAGAACAGACCTAATACGGAACTACTAGTGAATAAACATGGAACTGAGGCCTCGGATAGAATTATCCAGGACAAGTCAGCGCTCATGGTAAACGTAAGAGAATGGTTTCAGCAAACGCACCGAGTTAATCTCCAGGCAGCTGGATCATAGCTTTTCCATTACATTGCCCATGGCCACCCGTAACTCATAATCTCATATTAAATGACCAGATCAAGACAGCCGCTTTGATTTTAACGCCAGCGTTTGCATGCTACTTGGAAACCGCGTGCTGCCTGCTCCAGCTCTGCTCCTCCAGCGAGATGACTGCACAGGTCAGCTGGTGGACTGGCTTCTCTGCACTCTCCCAAATTTATGTGCTGATGACATAATGAGGTGAAGTAGTGATGAGACAGGCCTACAAACACAACTGGGAATTCCAAATTGGTAGGCTATCAGTGTGATAAATAGATTTTAAAAAAGGAAATGAAGCTGCTTTGTTCTGGTTTGGCTCAAATAAATGGAAACATGTCAGTTTTGTCCGGTCCCTATTTGAATAACCCGGGTTAGACTGGACCCTGCCATGGACCTGCATTGTGGTGGAGTACAGAGCTAATCATTCATCTCTGTCTCACGCCGCTGATGCTAAGCATGATGGGAACTCCATTCACCTGTCTCACGCCGCTGACGCTAAGCATGATGGGAACTCCATTCACCTGTCTCACGCCGCTGACGCTAAGCATGATGGGAACTCCATTCACCTGTCTCACGTGAAGCATGATGGGAACTCCAATGAGGTTGAAACACCTGCCAGGAAAGAAAATGTCGAGAAATGAGCAACTCCACATTAGCTGACACTAAGCATGATGGGAAATGACGCGTATGGATTTTTAATGCTGAGTATAAGCTAATGAGGTTGAACGGCCAGGAAAGAAAAATGTCGAGAAATGAGTGCCAACTGCGGAAATAACAGCTGCTGGGGTTTGCCAACTAATAACAGCTGCTGGGGTTTTCTTTACATTGCTTTTTTCATTTTCAAGTAGTATGACTACACATTTATTATAGAAGAATTATACAGAAACAAAAAGGAGTCCAGAAAGAGTCCGCAGAGAGGGAGAGCAGATGCAGGTAGACGCTGCTGGAGTACCTCTGCTGCCCCCTGTGGCAGGGCTGTCCTAAAGTCACAGCAGGAGTGGAAGGAGTTTGAATTTAAACAAACGATTTGAATCAGGCCATGTTCAGCTGCGTGTCAGCACTGATTTATAGCGAGTGGGAGTATAAATGCACTTGGAGGTGAAAGGTCACTGGCAAGAAAAGAAAGGGGGATTTTATGAGTGCAGGCAGATGGGAGAAGAGAGAGAGAGAGAGAGAGAGAGAGAGGGAACTGTTTTTCCACACAGGGAATGGACTGGATGTGTAAATGTGGTTGTCTCTCCTTCTTTCTCTCTCTCCTCTCTCTTATCTTCATGGAGGCTGACAGAGGAAGGATGTTTAGGGGGGGGGACAGATGAGAAACAGAGTTTAAAATGAAGTAGTTTGCATGGGAACACACACATGCACAGACACACACACACACACACACACACACATACACACACACACACACACACACATACACACACAGACACACACACACACACACACACACACACACGCACACACACTACACACACGTACACACACACACACACACACACACACACACACACACACACACACGCACACACACACACACACACACGCACACACACATACACATACACGCTCAGCATTTTATATTAAATTTTTTATTTTGTGGGGTTATTTACATATGCAGAAGCTTATATGTATACACACACAGACAACATGCATGTAGCGATTGGTATACGTGGCTACACATGGTCATTCCAAACCACAGCAGAACAGATATGCACACACACGCGTCACAAACAGCATTCACTCACAGACTGACATTACCCCACACAGGCAGACGGATGGCCCTGTATGTAAATGGAGCAGTGAGATACAGAGCGCTTAATCGCAGGTGTGCTTGTCTCTAGCGGAGCCTGTGAAGGACGAGTGACAGGCTGTAATGGAGAGCTGTCAGCACTGAGTGACAGGGGCTCAGGGGACCACACAAACCAGCTCTGACATCGCCAGGGCAACCTGGACACAGCGACTCGCAGGGCTCAGCCACCTGGTGCCGTCTCTCTCAGGTTGGGCTCTGTCACCGATCCCGGGTGCCGTTACCAGGTTACCGAAAGGTTACTCTCTCACCCTCCTGTCCCCTGCTTACGCATCGTCAGGTGACAAACGTTCCTCCAGCTCAGAGAGATACCCTTACACTGTTCTATTCACTGGCTTGGCAAAAAACGGGATCGTCTAGCATGGCCTACATTCGACACGTTTGTCCATTTATACAGGCGGAATCTTACTGAGGCAATTCAGTGCGCAACAGCACTCTATCCCACGGTTAATATAACAGGATTAAGCCGGTTGTGTGTCCACTTATTGGTGCCAAACTGGAAGTAACTAGCCATGTAAACAAATGGAGCTACTTAGTTTGGCGCCAATGCTTGGCTACTCCCCTGCTCGCCCTCCGAGCAGAATCAAGTCCAGCTGCTTACAGTAATCTACGTACACACAGCTCCACAGGGGGCAGCTCAAGAGATCGGGCACTCAGGTGAACGAGCTGCCTGATCAAGCGCACCTCAAAGGCTATTTCCCTTTTGTCTGATTGCCACCACAATTTCACAAAGGCAAAATGATCTAATGATAATTTCAGTTGGGAAACACCTGACTGTGTCACTGCACCTCAGTTTGATGCATGAATTAAATACGCATGAGACTAAACTTTGTTCAGTGTGCCACCACAGATTCTTTAAAACAACAAGATGGCCAACTCCTGTATTTCTCCTAACACCAGGAGGTTCCGCTGGGTGACAATAATTTCAGGTGCCACATTAATATCTTATAGATATTAATGAAGAGGTTTATCCAAGGACAGAACAAAAATTGTCATGGCATTGTCCATTGTCATGCCCCTTCATGGATATTTAAGAGATAGTTCAAATGGAAAGTTTCTGTTTCAATGGTAGAAAGACAGAACTTTCAATGTTATGACTATGGAGCTGACCATCTGTTTGGTCTAGAGAATCTGTGGCTGACCAACATGGCTGATTCATCTCTAACTGGCCCTGAGTCACATCAATCGATCTCTGACACCCTGACAGACAGGGCTGGACAGCCTGACAGTGAGAATACTGTATCTCCCTCTCTGCTACACTTTCGTCCTCCTTCCATCCACATTATCTGTTATCTGTTTATTTTCATGCCAGAACATGTCTCCCTTGAAAAATATGTGGCTTTGTGTTTGAATGTGTGTATGTGGACGGGTGTGTGTGAGAGAGAGAGAGAGAGAGAGAGAGAGAGAGAGAGAGAGAGAGAGAGAGAGAGAGAGAGAGAGAGAAGAGAATGAGAGCTACACAACAGTGGCCGCCAGTGCAGGGCCTCCAACACATGTTCAAAGAAACCAGATCTAGGACCCCCCCCAAAAAAAGCAATTGCAGAGATTCAGGGAGAATGGTCATATGGTAGATTGCTGAATTACAGTTAAAAAAATCCAGTTAAAAAAGGAAAAACACTTATTTTGATTCCATAAAGATATTCTGAAGAGCCATCAGGATGTCTAACTCAGCACAGTCTACATGCCACTTTCAAATTCCTCATATTATATATACAGTGTCCAGGATTAATAAACATAAATGATTTATTTCAATGGGCTCTGGGCTACTGCATGCTGATCTCAATGACAGGACAGAGGGAAGCAGTCATCCAGTTGGTCAAACCCCTCGGTACCAAAGTGACCAATCAAAGGCAGAGCTCTGATAGTGCAACCAATGAAAAACAGGTGCTCCAGCTCTGCAGCGGCCTGGGGCCTGGGCTGTCATTTGTCATAACATTTTGATTGACGGTTAGCCATCATAATTTTAGCCACAGTTGATGGTTAAACTGCCCATTTTTTATTAATTATTTATGTATCTAGTGCTCTTCACCCAATACTAAACCTGCCAATTCTCATGGCATTTAAAAAAATGCTATTACAGAAGTCACCACTAGTGGGCGTACCCTGCGTAACCCAGTTCTTAGCTTTAAGTTACTGGAGAGAGACAGAAAGAGAGAATGAAAGAGACAGAGAGACACAGAGAGAGAGAGAGAGAGCGAGAGAGAGAGAGAGAGAGAGAGAACAAGAGAAAGAGAGAGACAGAGAGAGAGAGAGAGAAAGAGACAGATGGAAAGATAGAGTGAGAAAGAGACAGAGAGAGATGGAAAGATAGAGAGAGAAAGAGACAGAGACAGAGAGAGATGGAGAGATAGAGGGAGAAAGAGACAGTGGGAGCGGCTAGGACAGGCCGATAAGCAGAGTGGGGAGTGGATTTAGTGCCAGCTTCTCTCTCTCCCTCTCTCTGTCAGTTGGTGGATTTATATCCGCGGGAGAAACAGATTCTCCCCCTCTCTCCCCTCCTCCCGCGGCCTGTCACACAGTCACCTGTCTTCCACACAGCCCGCCTGCTGCCACATACACACACCTGCTGTTTGCTCTGCTGTGATAGACTGATAGCATCTGAGAGGGGAGGAAAACACAGACCTCCGACATCTGTGAGCAACACTATCCGTTACCACATCTCCCCTCTCACAGAATCAGCACTGTGTGTTACCACATCTCCCCTCTCACAGAATCAGCACTACCACATCTCACCCTCACAGAATCAGCACTGTGTGTTACCACATCTCCCCTCTCACAGAATCAGCACTGTGTGTTACCACATCTCCACCCTCACAGAATCAGCACTGTGTGTTACCACATCTCCACTCACAGAATCAGCACTGTGTGTTACCACATCTCCCCTCTCACAGAATCAGCACTGTGTGTTACCACATCTCCACTCTCACAGAATCAGCACTGTGTGTTACCACATCTCCACCCTCACAGAATCAGTTGAACATGATTGCCCTCGGACTACCGTGATAACAGTGAAAAGGACAGCGTGTGGTGTGATAGTCAGAGTCCAGCTTATCTCTGGGTCTAACGGGTTGTAGCAATGATTCCTGAGTAGGATACTACTTCTGCTCCTAAAATATCTATTTGGGTACCCACACATGTGAAGGGGATATTCCACTGGATAAAGAAACAATTAATAAATAATAATATTATTATTTATAATCATAATGAAAAGAGATGCTGCATTAGATGCGTATTGTACTGTATGATGACCAGTAATTTGTTGCGTTGTTGTTTTCCGGGGAGATATCAGCCATAATTTTTGTTATGGCTCATCAACATAATTAATAAATAAATGTAGTGATGAAGGATTAGACAGGTAACCAGAAAGACAGATGGTTGAATCCTAGGAGGGGCAAAGCTGTTATACCAATATCACCTTTAGGATGGTTGTGTGGTGTAGTGGTTAAGGAGCTGGGTTTGTAATTCTGGAGTCGCAAGGTTCAATTCCCAAGGGTGATGCTGTCATTGTACCTGTGACCAAGGTACAGTTGTATGCTTCTGTTAAATGATGAAGTAAAATACCATTACACAACATATTTCACTTAAATTGCTTTGGATATTGTCTGCCAGCACAGGTATTTAAAATATTGGCTATGGAAGTCACCCTGGCCTGGACAAGGCAAGTTGAACCTAAGTGGATATTAATTAAAGTAGATACAGTATAACACACAAACACACACACACACACACACACACATAAATGCTGACGCTGCGCTAGAAACGGAAGGTGCAGAGCGTCCATCAGTTTGAGAGGAAGAACAGTGCGGTGTGAGGTTTCAAGGGGTGAGATGGACTGAGATGTTTTTTTTCCTCCCTGTGCTGAAAGTGGGCCTATAAAAACAGGAGAAAGTACTGTGGGAGCAAGAGAATGAAATGTCTGTCTCATTGCCCACACGATTGCCAGCACTATTCAATTATTGTCCCAGCATTACCACTAATCTTATCGAGCCGAACGCGTGTACACCCTATCCTCTTCTATCTCTCTCTCTCTCTCTCCCCCTTCTCCTTCCCTCCCTCCCTCCCTCTCTCTGTGGTGAGGGAGTTGTGTGGCTCCAGGCCCCACCTTTGCTGTGTGAGATGGCTCAGATGGGAGATGGGGCCAAATTATCATTCTGGGCACCGCTGCATTCCGAACAACTTAAACTGGGCGTTGAGTCAAAACACTCATCGTTTGTGCTGTGTATCAGCAGCGTCTCCACCAGCTCCAGACAGGGGAGGGAGGGAATTGGAGCCGATAGGTATTACATGAAACTGTTTCAACTTTATGAGTCATAAATTATGTTTCTTGAATCAGGCACTTTGGCAACAACTGTGCTAGCCTTTCCCGGAATTCCACAGTAAACGTTTTGACAAGAAAGATCTACTCAGGCCCAGCAACACATTCATTTAATTTAGCATATTGGTGGTGCTAGACGTAGATCGTTATTATGTCTGACAGTTTGTTTGTATTTCTTTTTTATTGGTTTGGGGTTTGAAAGAAATTAGGCTAATTCAGAAACCTCATTTTTGTATTCTCAATTTTTTGTATTCCGTGAAAGAAAACGCTCAGGAAACGTAATGACGTGTGTGCATCTGAGCCCTCTTACTTCTTTCTGATGAAGTGTGTGTAATCTGTCTCTCTCTCTTTCTCTCTCTCTCTCTCTCTTTCTCTCTCTCTCTCTCTCTCTCTCCCTGTCTCTCTCTCGTTCCTCTCAGCTGTTCAAATACTGTCCGTCTGTTTACACTACAACTGGAGAAATATTTACTCGGGCCTGTTCAAGCAGGAGAATCTGAATGAGGATCATTTGGACTTGTCAAATTAGCCAGCGCTCGCTGTCTGCTAATGCCGGAGTAACTACAGTACTGGCAGGGGTGACTGTGGGCAGCTGAAGGTGGTGCAGGGGTGGCTGTGGGCAGCTGAGGGCTGGTGGCTCTGTTGTGGTGTAGGTGCATGTTCCTGGCACTAACCTCTTAGTGGGCAAGGTAAATGCCAATAAATACAAAGCCATTGTGAGTGGTCACCTCCATCCTATAGTGAAGCATTTCTGTCCTGATGGGAGTGGTCTATTCTAGGATTACAATGCCCCCATCCCCATCCATGAGTGATCACTAAATGGTTTGATGAGCATGAAAACGATGTAAACCATGTGCCATGGCCATCTCAGTCACCAGAGCTCAACTCAATTGAACACTTATGGGAGATTCTGGAGCAGCGCCTGAAACAGTGTTTTCCACCACCGTCAAAAATCAACCAAAAATCAACCGATGGAGTTTTTAAAGGAAGAACAGTGTTGTAACCCTAGATGTAGGCATGTGTTGTTTTGCACTGTGGTGTGTTCAGTGCACAGAGGGGTGTGACGTTGCCTTTCTGCTCTATCCAGGTGCGCTGTGCTGATGCTCAGTACAACTCGCAAAGCGGTATCGCACAGTATTGTGCCGAGAAGAGAGAAGCACAACGTCGGTTACAATGGCACACACAACCACGAGTATTCTTTTACTGTTTGAGTCGGGGTGCTCCATCCTGGGTCCGAGCAGGGTTCTGTCCAGTGGATGGGGAAAAGGTTTGACAACACCACATATTCACTTCAACAACTCCAGTCCTTCAGCTCAAGGCTTTAAATGCAGAAGTATGCATGCTGATGCATTTCAAAGTCTTTGTCAAAGCAGGTACACTAAGTCCACTTCATCATCCACACACCTTTTGGTCTCAATTGTCATAGTAGACACAGGGTTAATCGAGGGGTAATCAGTCATTGATTGATGTCCAAAATGTTCCGAGTCTGGCATTGGCTATGATGTCATGGTTTGTCACATGACTAGGGGAGGGCGGTAGACATGTTGTTTGCACGCCCCCTACTGGCACCCTGTGTGTACGGGATAAGTCACCTGGCATGAGAACTCCAAACCGGCCACCTAGACCGGGGAAAGAGCCTGCGATTTATGGTCCGTTTGCACAACATATCCAGGCTAATTTAATTTAACAGCAAGTGAAAAAAAGTTTAATGGAAGTGCACTGAAAATGCGATGGAAGAGAAATTAGCGATTTTCTAACAAGATTATAAAAGCATTAGAGTCGGAGGGGCATGGCAGCATATTCTAATGGCTTGCTGGTTTTTTTATTTTCTTTCAAATAAATTAATTCATTAAAAAATCGGTCCGACGGACAGAACTTGGACTCAGCAGAACCGTAATTTCTCCCCTGACTGGTGAATGCTGCCCAGAATGTTGGCCGTGGTACAGAGTGGGTGAAGCTGCAAGTCGGGCCTTAAGAATAACTGTTATTCACACAACTCCGTTATGACAACATAATATAGCAGGCCATTGACAGATCTGCCGTTGCTGTTGTTGTGCCAGGGTCCCAGAAGGCCCCTGGGGGGGCTGTTCATTCTGCTGAGTGACTTAATTTCCTGTCGTTTCATGTCTTCGTTCTCCATCGTCTTACCGCCACGCGGGACAGATTTCCATTGAGCGCCTGCCGCCGAATCACAGTTGATTTGTGTACAGGTTGAGCCTTTCCCCTCTGCTTATAACGGATGTTATGGAGGGATTTGCGGCGTTTTCTGATTTATGCCGATTTTTTGCAAGAAGGAAAGGGGGGGGAGAGAGAGGGAGACAGAGAACAGAGAAAGAGAGAGAGAGAGGGAGAGAAAGAGAAAGACAGAGAGAGAGAGAGGGAGAGGGAGACAGAGAAGAGAGAGAGAGAAAGGGAGAGAGAGAGAGATAGAGGGAGAGAGAGAGAGAGAGAGGGAGAGAGAAAGAGAGAGAAAGAGAGAGAGAGAGAGAGAGAGAGAGAGAGAGAGAGAGAGAGAGGGACATTGAGAGGGAGAGAGAGAGAGAGAGGGGGACAGAGAGAGAGGAGAGAGAAAGAAGCGAGCGAGCATGTATTGATCTGGTGCTGCAGGAGATTGATAGCGCAATAAGTGGCGGGGTGAGGAGCGGAGAGGAGAGGAGAGGAGAGGAGAGGAGAGAGTGATTTCTGCTTTTCAAAGAGCTGATGAATCAGGACGTCAGAGGGGGAGCGGCCCGGCCAGGACGGGTCCGCATGATGGACGGCTTTCTGGGGAGGAAATAAAGGGGTGAGTGGGAGATGGAGGGGTGGAGGGCTGACAGACAGAGAGAGAGAGAGGGAGAGGGGGGGAGGTGTGGTGTTAGAAAAGTGAGAGATGGACTGAGGGGTCGATGAGGAGGAGGAGGGGGGGCGAGATGAGAAAGAACGTGGGGGACGGAGGGAGGGGGGGTGAAAACGGTGGCAGCTCAGGAGTGGAGAGGGACTTATTAAAGGACATAAAAATGTGAATGAAAGAATGGAGAGTGCAGCGAGCAGGGATGGAATGGGATCCGGGGGTTGCCGTGGTGATGTATCCTCACCCTCTGCCGTGTGAAAACTCAATAATAACACTGAGAGATGGGGGAGGAGAGGTGGAGCAGAATGGAGGGGTGGGGGTGGGGATGAGAGTGAGTCTCGCCAGCAGAGGACATGACTGAGAAACGTCACTGTAAATACATAGTGCTACACTGAGAGATATCGCTATAAATAGGGACTGGAGGCATGATACACACACTCATTGCCCACTTGTGCTCTTGTGCTCGGGGTGAATGCTTTAACCGTCACGCCACCTGAGGCCCCTTGTGCTCTTGAACTCAGTCCTCAGCCCTGACACCACCAGAGTCCGCAGGATTAAATAACATCTTTCCCTGCCAGTCCACATTACACTTTGTAAAATAGACAATTTTGCCTGGCCAACCATAGCATTTAACAGCACACAGGACACAGAGAGCGAGTGAGAAAGAGTCTACCATGTTAAAGATGTCTTAAAGAGGACAAATCAACAGGGAAATGGCAGCATCGTAATTATATCATAATTATAATGGCAGAAGGTTTTCTTATAGAAGTAATAGTGGTGAAAAAAATGGCAGAAACCATTGTGAATAAAGCCAACGGTAGCGTTATCCTCTGAGCACACAGGCATGCTGCGGTACAGATCTGTACGGTGTGCTGAGGACGGCCCCAGGGGCTGGGCAGCACCTCCAGAGCTCGTGTTAGGAGTTATGAAGGGGGACTGAGTCCCACGGTGCGCTCACCACCCTCCCTCTCTCCTCAGCCTCATTCCAGCTGATTGAGTTTTATGGCTGGGGCCCCGGGGGCCCCGGGGGCCAATGCATCACCGCTCCGGGACAGGACACCAGAGGTGACTACTGACAGCCTAAGGGCACCACGCCTATTCTTTAATGAAGTAACTGTCAGAGCCTGCTCTCTGTCTCTCACACACACACACACACACTCTCTCTCTCTCTCTCTCTCTCTCTCACACACACACACACACACTCTCTCTCTCTCTCTCTCTCACACACACACACACACACACTCTCTCTCTCTCTCTCACACACACACACACACACACACACACACACACACACACAGACACTCTGTCTCTCTTTCATACACACATACACACACTCCCTCCACTCTCCCTCCACCCTCCTGCTCTCCTCCTCCTTGTCAGTTTGTTTTATATGAGTCAAGATGTGAATTACGGTGCATGGAACTGGATGAGAACTTTCAATGTGTGTAAAACAAAAACAAAATGATAAAAAATGGACATAAAATGTTTTGGCATGGTACCCATGGTATGGAGCTGAAGATTGGTGACTAACTCCCTTTCTCTCTCTCTCTCTCTCTCTCTCTCTCTTTCTCTCTCTCTCTCTCTCTCTTCCTCCCTCTCTCTCTCTCTCTCCTCCATTTCTCTCTCTCCTCTCTCTCTCTCTCTCTCTTTTCCCTCTCTCTCTTACTCCTCTCTCTCTCTCTTCTCTCTCTCCCTCTCTCTCTCTCCCTCCCTCCCTCTCTCTCTTTCTCTCTCTCTCTCTTAGTCTCTCTCTCATGTATAATTTACAGTCAGCTGAGTGGGGAGAGAGAAGGCGGGTGACGGTTGTGGGTTGTGTGTGAGGGAGTGGGGGGGAGGGGGGAGAGGACAGACGAGATCATTAAAGAGAAGGCTACAGACTGACACATGATGCATGGCCCGGGCGGCATTGATCGCCTCTCCGCAGGAAGGTGTCTGGCCGCGGGAGACGAATGGGCGGGCGGCGCGGGGAGCGCGGGGCATCGCTCAGGTGCGCCGCTAATGGAGAGGCGAGAGGCGGCCGCCGCTGACGGATGGCTTGTCAGGAGGCCGGACGGGCAGCGGCGCGGTTATTAGATAGCGGTGCTAATGTTTGACCTCCACTGCTCAGCTCGTTGTCCTTCATCCTGCCTACGGCGGAGGGACAGGAAAGACGGGCAGGGAGACAGTGACACGGAGGAGGAAGTGGCCTTTAACCCCCACTGGTTTTGATCTTCTGACAGGTGTGATGTTGATACGCACACGCATGCAACACCTAATAGAAATGGATCATTCATCGCTCGTTCGTATGGGGCTTTTCTTGATCTCGTTGCTTTACAGGGAAGGGGAGAACCTGGTTGAGGCACAGCTGCCATTTTGTGCCAGAATGCTCAGCACACTTCAGTTGAGTTAGAGAGGGAGCTTATTATTGGGATGTATTTTGGCCAGAGGGTTTAGCCCCTCCGCTCTCCCATCAGCATCACTCCCAGCAGAAATGTACACACACACACACACACACACACACACACACACACACACACACACACATACACACACACACACACACACACACACACACACAAACATGCACACACACACACACACATACACACACACACACACATACACGCACACACACAAACACGCACACACACATACACACAAACACACAAACACACATACACACACACACACGCACACACACAAACATGCACACCCATACACACAAACACACAAACACGTACACGTACACGCACATACACAAACACGCACACACACAAACACACACACACATACACACACGCACGCACGCACATACACACACACACACACACAAATGCACATACACACACACACACACACACACACAGATAAGACAAACTCTGCACCTTTGTAGAGGAGCTGAACATATCACTGTTATCCATGATACAGAAAGATATGTTTTTTATTATTTTAGTTTTAAGATTATTTATGTAAGAAGTGGTTAAGATGAGTTTTTCTGTTTTATTATTGACTGGATATTGTCTGGCCAATATGACGCCAATTATGGGCCTATTACAGCCCGGTCTCACTATGTTGTAATGAAACAAAAGATTGTTTTAGCTTACAGTAAACTTTTCCCCATATAAAGATACATCGTTTTACAAATGAAGAAAAAGTACATCTGCTGGAGAATATGGAAACCAGGTAAAAAGGTCTCTTTCTTACGTGAAAACATTCCCACCAACAAAAAAATACCATTTCAAGTGAAAAAAAAACCATTTGCTAACTGTTTATCGTCATCGTGTTGTTCGGGGGTTTCTTCGCAAGGTTACGGCCGTGTAAGAGGGAGTCATTTTGTCAACTTCCATTTTGAAAAATGCCCGTCAGACACATCCAGAGATGAGTGGCTTCACCAAAGCGTGCGAGAGTGTTTATATATCATCTCATTTCCCCCCTCCCGTTCTCCAGTCCGTCGTGACTCATGAGCGTCAGGGTCGACCCCCTCGAGCCTCTCTCGTCCGGGAGAGAGGCACAAACGCAGAGAGTAAAACCCCACATGTGTTTCGCATTGTTCCGGCCGCAGAAACATGGCTGCCATCACTCATCATTAACCTCCATTTGAATAAAATGCTCGGAGACATTAAGGTAGTGTTCCCGGCCAATAAAGTATTTAAGCACCCCTGGGGGTGACTGTGGAGTGTGTAGGGGGGGGGGGCTTGTCAGAGGGCTGGATGAAAGAAGAGGGGGATGATCTCACCACACATGCCGCCCTGCCTCTCTCTCTCTCTCTTTTTTTGGTTTTCCCCCTCCTGGTCCCTCTGTTTGCTCTCTGCTCCCCCTGTGCGACCACGTTGAGCCCCCGACACAGAATCTGGGACGCCACTCCAGAAAAAGGATTCTGTGGTTCATTCATTTATTTTTTTCCTCCCTTTGCTTGTTTCCTTTTTCCATTGGTGACACCCACTCATGTAACAGAAAATATTCAGTGGCAGAATAGCGTGATGATTCATGAAAGTCAGATGGCTTGTTGGAGAGGAAACTCACAAAGCCATGCTGTCTTTTCTGGTGTATAAGCAAGACAACATGAGCAGGGAAACCTGGACCAAATACAGCTCGGGAGCCGCATTCGTTTCACCCTTACAACCGATACTTTTCCCATGTCGATACTGCGTATTGGCTTGCTTTGAAACGGACTGTATTCAACAGCTTGCACTGTCACTAGCATCTCAATCTGAGCGTGTGCCATCAGCTGATGAAATCAGCTGAACTGTTGTATTCTCATTTTGTACATGAACATTAAAAGGATATTCTTGGTAGTTATTTTAATTATCTCCTTTATTATATGGCTGCAATTATTCTCAATTATTAGAGTTCTAATATTATTCAATGATTAGAGGTCAATTATTAGAGTTCTAATATTATTCAATGATTAGAGTTATAAAATTATTCAATTATTAGAGGTCAATTATTAGAGTTATAATATTATTCAATTATTAGAGTTATAATATTACTTATATTACTTATACTTATAATATTTTTTTAACAAAATGCCTGGGCCTCACCGTGCTGAAGAGAGAGGGAGGGAAAGAGAAAGAAAGGGAGGTAAAGAGAGAGAGAGAGGGGGAGAGAAAGAGACGCACAGAGGGAGGGAAAGAAACAGAAAGACAAACAAATGAGCGTGATTGAAAGCCCAAAAGAAAAGACAGAGAGATAAAGATAAAGGGAACATTTTATAAATGTGTTCACTGTGATTGGAAAGGGGGGTGGGGAGGGAGAGGGAGAAGGAGAAAGAGAGAGAGAGAGAGAGAGAGAGAGAGAGAGAGAGAGAGAGAGAGAGAGAGAGAGAGAGAGAGAGAGAATGGGAAAGTTAGTTAAAATTCAGGCAGTCACACCAGGGCTATCATTACCATATATCAAGACAATAAATGAGCCTTTCAGCTGCCGGTAATAAGAATTTGATAAATCATCATCCAGGAATTAACCAGACATCAAAACAATGTGAAGATCCTGATGGATGGGTGGCGGGGGGGGGGGGGGCTGGGATTCGTCTGTTTGGGGCAGTTCAGAGGGGAGCAAGAGAGAGAGAGCGGGGGGGAGGGACAGGAGACAGGGTCCCGCCAAGGTCGAGACGAGAGGGAGCATCGCAGGAGTGGCGGGTGAAGAGAGTGATGGGGAGAGAGGGAGGCCTGCAGTGCATTGTGGGCGCAGTTGAGAGGGGATGAGTGGCCCACTGCTCCGGCCACAAAGCCCGTCTGACTCACAGCTGCAGACCAAACTCAGTCCTGGCCGGGGGTGTGGTCAGGCCTGTCTAATCCAATAGTATTTTATGGCTTTTTAAAAATAAGTTTTTTAACTTCCATTTCTCTTCAAAGAGTGGCTGAAATTCGTAGAAATATCCAGTTCTTTGTCTTTTTTCACCTTGCTAGGACTGCAAGGTGGAGCCAGAATATTATTTAACTCTTTATATATTTATATATATATACTCCACTCAAGCTCAGCTGCTCAGCATGTTTCTATCTCTGCACATAGCGGTCTGGTTTGAATACTGTACATTATGTGTCTTTAAAAACAAGCTCAAATGAGTCATAGATTTGCACCGCACAATACATTCCCCTGGATTTGAATCAAAAACTGTCAGTTCCTCTTAAGGGAATGTTCTATTCCGGCCAGAAACATAAATGTTCCCGGATTCATCTGGCACCATAAAAGTGATCTCCCCCCCCCTCCCCCCCCCCCCTTAAGACAGACAGGAGGTTTTGATTGAGTCCAAGGATCATATCACATGATTGTAATATAGTACTGAATTCATATGAGAGTTTTTTTTTGTGAGTTTTAATTTTGTTTTGGATTACCGTAAATAGAAATTTCCCTTAAGACTTGTTTAAAATGACTTGACGGTTTTGATTGAGCCCACAGGACTGGCCCTTATAAGTCATCACTGAGCTCACATTTTCATATTGCTCACAGTATGTAACCACACACTGTGCAAAGGCACATTGCAGGAAGCGGTTTTTCTCAAGGGTAATACAGTGGTTCCCCATCCAGGAATCGATCCTTCAACCTTCGGGTTACACACCACATTCAACGGCCAAACCACATCGCCATCCAGCGAGCTAGCATGGGCAGCGTAAGCCAAACCACATCGCCATCCAGCGAGCTAGCATGGGCAGCGTAAGTCACCGAAGTGCTTGGTAGCAGGGGCGATTCTAGGATTTGACCTTTAGGGGGCTCAGTCCCCAATGAGAATGAGATGTACACATGCAAAGCACAAGCCTACATTTTTAATTAATTTACTGTTACATTCCCTCAAAACAAAAACACTACAATGGTGGTCGCTCTCAAAATTGAAATACCACTCTCTATCTGCGTTGTTTAAAAAAAATAGATATTAAGTACAAATGTGTTTTAGAAAAGAATGACTAAACATTTTCAGGGGGGCTGAGATGAAAGACAGGGGGGCTAAAGCCCCCCTAAATAGGGTCTAAAGTTGCCACTGCTTGGTAGTAACGGGTGCAAGTGCAAGGGAGAGCGAGAGGGGGCGGGGGCAGCTGTTTGTGAGACTCGTTGTAGCAGCGATCGGTGTCTTGGGGGCGCCCCCCCCCAACACCGATCGCTGCTACAACAAGGCCCGCAACCGCAACACCGCCCCCTTGCTGAGCTGCGGCCAGATTTAATTGCGAGTGCAGACACTTGACCTTTCCTGAGTGACAGCAGCGCCAGGGGGGGGAGGGGGGGTGACAGGCGTGCGAACGTTCCTGACATCACACAGCGGGTGCGGCTAATTGGATCACAATCAGCGGCATTAAGGGTCTCTGCTCTCTCTTACTCAAAGTGTGTATCAGAGACGAGAAAGCCTATCTGCTCTTTTGCTTTTAACTTGTTTTATTTCCCGTTTGAGGGCCCTGGCTTTTTTCAAAAATATATATTTTTTGCTTACTATAAGATTAAGTATTTTAAATGAAAAAAAATAAGGTTGCTGTAAGAATATTGAATTTATACCTACAATTCTTCAATTCTCCCATTGTGAAATGTAACTCTATTCAAGTGCAGTTTGGAACCGAAAACTGTGTTTTATGTGAAATAATGTTTCAATGTTTTAAGTGAGATAATGGTGAGCAAAAGTCTAGAAAGATGGGAAAGTCAAATTATATATTTTATATGTTTATGTGTGCTATATATACAGCTAGCTATATCCACTGCAAGTGTGTTTCTAAAACAAAGTATAACACGCTGTATTCACTGGTTATATACACAATTATGGGTAACATAATGTAGTTATATAACTCTGGAAATGAAACCTGAAGAATAAAAGGATAAAAGCTGAAGAAGCTAATTTAGTGATTATCTCTTTTAGTATCATTTACACAGCAGTAATTACTGGAAAGTAACAAGACTCATAATTGGTTAAAGAAAGAAATCAACTGCATTCCTCTGAAACTGTTTGAATCCTCAGCAGCCTGCCCACTGGTCAGTACATTGTTTGAAGTAGACCAACATAGTTACAGTACCGTAGTAGTTATCAGAGCATTCTGTCCTAGATAGGTCTAGACATAGGTCCAGATAATGGTCGAGGTGCTCATGTGAATTTCGCCAAATATTTCTTTTGTTTTTGCCAACCATCGTCTTTCACTTAAAATATATATTTTGGGGGTTCCGTTAGTAGATGAAGGTAGATGCACTAGCACTTTGTAAAAAAAAAAAACCCAGCAATGATATATACCCGATTAATGGCAAAGATTTGATGGAAGTTTTTTAATTAAAGGAACTTCATTAGCCCTGATGCGCTGCTAATTAGCTGAGGTGCTAATTATGCAAATGTTGTAAAGATAATCGGAAAGCTTTCAAATCAATAGCAGCAATGTCACTGAGCCGCCCCTAAATCCTCTCAGAGGACATGGAGCCCCTGTCCTGTGTTTGAGACTGGTCCCTCCTCATCTGCAGAACAATGTTATTGCCCACAGTACTGGAACACTGAAATAAGCATGATAATCATAATAGTGGACTGGTGACCATGATTTCAGTATGTAATACATTTGTATTAGAGATTAAAGGATTTCATAGGAAATGTGGGTGCACTTAAGTGAATGTGTATGTGACCATGTTTTATGCGTGAATGTGTGTGTGTTTGTGTTGCATGCATGAGTGTGTATGTGACCATGTTTTTGTGCATGAATGTGTGTGTGTTTGTGTGTGTGCATGTACGTGTGTGTGTGTTTGCGCATTTGTGTATGTACGTGTGTGTGTGTGTGTGTGTGTGTGTGTGTGTGTGTGTGTGTGTGTGTGTATGTTTGTGTACACTCGCGAGTGTCTGTATGAATGGGTAAGAGAACTCGAACTGTAAAGTTCGAGTGTCTCAGTATGCATGGGTGGGAAGCACTTAAAAAGGTCACTGGATATGTGTGTGCCTGGGAGGTGCCTTGGAGGCCTGGGAGGCGCGGTGTCCCGTAAGTTATGATTATTTTAGTTTGTTATTTTAGTTCGCTGTTTTTACCCGAAAGCTTCGCAGCGAGTAGGGTGAATATTTTGTGGTTGTGTTTGTGTTTGTTATATGTTAACCTGCTACTCCCACTGTCTCTCTCCCATGTCTGGGGGGAGAGACAGGAAAAAATAAATAAAATCCGGTCCGTAGACTGAAACTCCACTCCGTCTCATGGCTGCTCTGTTCCCATCCAGGGTTTGTCACGTGGCGTGTGACAGTGTTGTATGTGTGTGTTTGTGTGTGCGTGTAAGTGTGTGTGTGTGTGTGTGTGTGTGATTTGATTTGTGAATGGCATACTCTGCATGTGCTGAACTGGCTCATGGCCCTGCTGGTGACAGGTGTGACGGCGGAGGTGACCGGTCGGCCCTCAGGTGAAGGTTGTGATGGGTGACATTTCTGCGATGAGACTGGGCTGCTGAGTGATTGAATCTGCTGTAATGTGTGTTATCATATCTGTACTGGGGGAGCAAACAGCCCCACACCAGCTCTGTTATCAGATGGAGCTGAGAGAGAGAGAGAGGGAGAGAGAGGGAGAGAGAGGGAGAAAGGGAGGAAGAGAGGAAGAGAGGGAGTGGGGGGGAGAGAGACAGGGAGGAGGGAGAGAAAGGGAGAGAGGGAGAGAGAGGGAGTGGGGGGGAAAGAGAGAGGGAGAGAGAACAAGAGGGTGGCCATTTTCTTACTACAGTGAGATTCAAGTGCCCATTTTTTTGGAAGAGTTGTTGGAAGTCTGTTTGTAAAGAGTTTGTGCTGTTAGGCGAACACTTCCATAATGAACTCCAGCAGAGCAGGTCATTTCCTTCATTAGTGTGACCGAGACCCTCAGCGGCCGAAGCCTCGCGCTCTAATTAAGGTGAACCTTTCGGGAGCAGTAGAGCCAGAGTACTGACTCCACACTTCTCTGACTTCATCTTTATTTCCCCTGCATCTGAACTAAGAGCACTTGTGCGTGTGATTATTTCTCTTTGTTTTTCCCCAGGGGCAGCAGTAAAAGTGTGAGCAGCGGAACTGCCTTCTCTATAGGTGTAGAGTCCACTCATTACAGGAGAGTAGGAAGCTCTTCCCTTTAACGCTAGGAGCTAAGATATGAATCTGATGTATCATTGCAGTAGGGCTGGGGAAAGGGTTTGAGAAATTAGGGAAAGGAAATTAGAATTTCTCTCCCTTTTCTCCCTTTTTAAATTATTTTTTTCTTCCAATTTTTCTCCCATTTTCTCCAAATTTAGTAGCCAATTACCCTCTCTTTTTGATGTCAATCCCCCACTCGTATTGTGAGTTTGCTGCCATAGTCCTGAGACCAGCAGTGACACTCGCCCAGCCGTTGACTGTAACTCCAGTACACAGAGCCAGTCCTATACGCAGCAAACTCATATCAGCTTCCCTCCGCCCTCTCTGGAGCAGACAGCCAATTGCTGCCCCCTAGTGGTAGTCCCGGCCAGAGCCGACTCTGGCGCGGCGGGTGGAATCGAACCCCGGTCGCAGTGGCCAGCCTTGAAAGTTGTAACCGCTACACCACCCAGGAGGCGTTTCTCCCCTTTTTAAAATGTCAATTGAACAATGGCCACAGGGGGAGGACTGGATTTGACATGCACGCACCCCTCTGCATTTCTCTACCTTCTCCACACCACAGGCCACACAGCGTACTATAAGAGCTAGTGCCAATCAAAGGCCAGGTGCATCTCTCATTGGCCAACACAAACCCTCCCTTCCACAGTGGGATGACATTGATTGTGTCCCAGCACTGCAGACCCCCAGCCGTAATGAGCCATCGCTCAGACAGATGCCTGCTAGCGATGTCTTTAGATGATAAGCAGGTGGTGAGAACTTTTACCAGCTGAGCCACTCGGGAGCACCTCCATGCCACCTCTGAACACTCGATTGTGCTGAACGAAAGGGCTCATCAAATGATATACAAGATCACAAGATCACAAGATCACAAGATCACAAGATCGCCAAGATCGCCAAGATCGCCACGATCGCCAAGATCACAAGATCACTGTTCCAATGTTGTATACAGTGTTCATTACTGTAATGACTATGGCCAAGGCTTAGTCTTAACTAAAACAGAGACTAGTAAACTAAACTTAAATTGTATGTATGTGTGCACTTAATTGAGGGTGTGTGTGTACTTTTATGTGTGTAAGTATAAGTGTCTGTGTGTGTGTATGTGTGTGTAATTGAGTGTGTGTGTGTGTGTGTGTGTGTGTGTACAAACACACACACTTACACACAGAGTGGCACACACACACACTTACACACAGTCACACACACACACACACACACACACACACACAAAGAGTGACACAAACACACACACTTACACACCCACACATCCACACACACACACACACACTTACACACAGAGTGACACACACACACACACACACACTTACACATAGAGCGCTACTTACTACTGACAGCTGCGTTCCGTCTCTCTCACTTGACATAATTTTATACGCATACGGAATCAAAATTATTTTCCACTATCTATAACATAAGAAACAGTATAGTCCATAAATATTAATATATAATGTGTACAGCAATCTTTTGTTTGTTTGTCATGGGAGAGTGAGATTAATGGCAGTTGGGTGGGAAGGTATTATCTACAAAACACACATTAGATGTTATATCTATGATGTATGAGGAAATAACCTTCAAAAAAGTTTATTAATTCAATAGACATGGTGTCAGAAATATGATATATGAACTACTGAAAAAGTTACACTCCACCTCTGTCTATATTTGCCCAGCAAGCCACTGCACAGCTGCTCCCCCTGCTGGTTACTATTGGTAACTACATGCAGGTGATGCGCAACATTCCTTCTGCTCCTACCTGTTTTTCATTCTGTCTATCTTTCTAATGCGTTAGGTCTGTGTGTCTATCTATTCTATTTGTAAGAAGTGAGAAGATGTGGAGCCTGAAAGGGGCTGACGTTTTTAGTTTCTGCAATAGCGGGTAGTGTTAATGTAAGAAACAGTGTAATCCATAAATACTGACAATGTGTATAACAATCAATCCCTAATAGGAGACAGAGACTGATGGTGGTTGGGTGGGAAGGCATTATCTACTGGACATTAAAACAGAAAACATGCAAACAGGGTTACACATTAGATTGAGGAAATTACCCGCAAAAAAGTTAATTCATTCAGTAGGCATGGTGTCAGCACACTGTATCTGTGAGGGTGACGAAGCAGAGCGCCCAGTATCTCTGTTACTGAACATACAGCTCAACTGCCCCCTCAGGGACAATGTCCCCTCTCTGCCTCCTTCACTCCCTCCCTTCTCTGCATCACTCTCCTCCTCTCATTCTCCCCCTATCTCTGTCCACTCCTCCATTCTCTCCCACCCCTATATTCCCTTCTCCTCTCCATCTTCTCCCTCTCTCACTCTCTTCTCTTCCTGCTTCTTTCTTCTTCTCCCTCCCTTTGCCCTCTCTCTCTCTCTCTCTCTCCTCTTTCCTTACTACTTGCCCCCTCTCTTCTCTCCTTCTCTGCTTCCTCCATGCTCCCCCTCTCTCATTCCTCTCCTCAGGTTCCCCTCCTTCCTTTCGACTCTCTCCCTCCTCCCTCTGCCCCTCTCCCTCCATCCTCCCGCTCTCTCTCTCTCTCTCCTTCCGCTCCTCCTCTTCCGTGTTTCTCCCTCGCTCCCTCGCTCCGCTCCGTGTCCAGCCAGTTCTCCTTCCCCACATTTCAGGGCAATTGCCTCATGTTGATTTAGCTGTCATTCGGGGCCCCGCGCTCTGACATGATTTATAGACTCCAGCTCGCTGCCAGTGGGCAGGCGATGAATTGCACAATATTCAAAAAGGGCCATTTGCTTAGCATTACATTAGAGGGGCGATGATTGCGGCACAAAGCAATGTAAATGAGCTGTGAGGGGCCCCATCGCTCATAATGCCATGTACTCAATCCTATTATTATTTATCACCATAATTGCCCCATGTTTCCTCAGGCGACGACTTTGAATTGATGTATCTGGTGACGGCCCCTGTTCAGACACACACACACACACACACACACACACACTTCCAGCACTGCGCTGTGTGTGACTGTGTGTGTGACTGCGTGTGTGTCTGCATGCATGCGTGTGGGTGTTTGTGTGTGTGTGTGTGTGTGTATGCTTGTGTTTGTTTGTGTGTGTGTGTGTGCATTACTCTGTGTGTGTTATTCTTTATGTGCATGTGTTACTCTGTGAGTGTGTGTGTGTGTGTGTGTTACTCTATGTGTGTGTGTGTGTGTGTGTGTGTGTGTGTGTGTGTGTGTGTGTGTGTGCGTGTGCGCGCATCTCTGCGCGTGATTGCGTGTGTGTTTAACCTTCTGCCTCGCTGGGCGATTAAACACTTTACGTCTCACCTCCTGATTTTCCAGGAAGAGGCTTTCACTCGAAATTAAATTCTGATCGCTGAAACTTTAATGCTCTTAGGAAATTAACCTTGCCCCACACATCGTGCTGAAGCAGGGGTTTATAACTGTGTACAGTGTACGAAGTGTCTGTGCCATAAAATACCAAAGCGTTGGCACACATTGACCCAGTTAAAATAAAATATACTGCTTACACAGGTGATGCTGTACGTGCGTGTATGAGCATATAAATATTTGAGCGCCAGGCGAGTGTTTAATAGATTACTCAAATAAATTGTGTCACAGGCAGCTCTACAGCGGGGATCCACTTGTCCACTTCAGAAAGGGACTATTTTGTATCGTTCCCCGTGGTGCTCATACGGATGTGGGTACTTATTTAGGATGCTTCTTATTCAGTGTCACACTTTTTTAAATGTGTGTATACAAGAATACATGTGTATGTGTGTGTGTATATGTGTTTGTGTGTGTATGCGTGTGTGTTACTCTGTGTGTGTGTGTGTGTGTGTGCTTGTGTGTGTGTGTGTGTGTGTGTGTGTGTGCGCTTGTGTGTGTGTGTGTGTGTGCGCTTGTGTGTGTGTGTGTGTGTGTGTGTGTGTGTGTGTGCATGTCTGCTCATGCTGTGCTAATGGAAAGTCTCTGTCTCTGCTATACAAGAGTGTATACCACTGCCCCCCACACCCACCTCCCCTCCTGCACCATGGAGACCCCCCCCACACCCGTAGTTTGGGTCGTGTGTGCAGGCCAGGGTCATGTGCACTGAAGACAGGCCTCCATAAGAGCAAAGCCAGACAGCTCATTGGAAGTCTATCAACCTGAAAGAGATACTGTTATTTGTATTCCTAAAGTTCAACACAGGTGAGTGAGATAGATTCTCATTTACTTATTTACATTTTCCAATAAAACACAGGGGAAACAGGGTCATATTGCATAGCTGTCCTATATTTCAGCTTTATTTGTATTGTACTACAAGTACTGAAAAGTATTCAAACGTGCAGTCGCGTATGTGTTTATGTGTGGGGGATGTGTGTGTGTGTGAGAGAGAGAGTGAGAGAGATAAAAAAGCAAGCTGTTATCTGAATGAGGAAGGAGACAGGTCCTCTGTGTTATCGGGGGCTGTTCTTTATCTGGTGATAAAGCAGACAGGACATTCCTGTTAGATCAACCACACACACACACACACACACACACACACTCACTCGCACACACACACACACTCTCACACACACACACACGCACTCGCACACACACACACACACACACACACACACACTCTCCCACACACACACACACACACACACACACACACACACACACACACACACACACACACACACACACACACACACACACACACATACGTGCGTACGTTCTCCTACTATAGCTATTATATGAATATATGAATATTTATTAACTAATAAGGAGTTGAGCTGCCTTTTGCCTTCAGAACAGCTTCAATCCTTCTTGGAAAGCTGTTTTGAATTGTTTCTAGTGGGATATTGGACCATTCTTCAAGAAGGAAAGCTTCCACTTCCTTGAGAGATGAAGGTGGTGGAAATCTACTCTGCACTCTACATTCCATAACTTCGCATAAAGGTTCAATGATGTGTAGATGTGGTAATTGGGCAGCCATGGAAGGTGTTTAACTTCATCCTGGTGTTCATGAAACCACTCTTGAATCAGCTTAGCAGTGTGTATGGGGGCATTATTGATTTGGAATATGGGAACATCTTGAGGAAACAATGTTTGCATCATAGGGCGCACCTGGTTAAAATGGCTTTGAATTCCATGGCCGTAATTCTACCATGCAGAGTAATTACCAGACCCAGTGACCCCCAAAAGATGACTGTCCATACCATAACAGATCCACCACCGTGTATAACAGTTGGGAACAGCCAATGTGGGTTGAAGACTTCCTTTGGCTTTCTCCAATTTAATTGTGAATTAGTTACTTATTTTTCACTATAGGTATAGCATACTGTCCCTGGTTTGGCAGATCTGACCCAGGTCTTTTAACAACCCAGCGCACAACCACTGATCTATAAATCGCTACGCGCAAACACACATGAATACAAACACACTGAAGCTTAAACTGACACACACAGTCATACCCACAAGCAAGAGAAAACACAGTCATGTTCTGCCAGAGAATCAGGCAGAGACACATTAATGCACACAAATGGCAATGCAGATTAACACCTCGACCTGCCACCCAAGCGCAGTGCCCACTCTCCCCACAATTTGGATCCCGCTGAAAAGGACACAACCCATAGTTTCATTCATTAATTCATTAACTAACCCACTTATTCCTGGTCAGGGTCGCGGCGGGGGGGGCTGGAGCCTATCCCAGCATGCATTGGGCAAGAGGCAGGAATACATCCTGGACAGGTCGCCAATCCATCGCAGGGCACATACACCATTCACTCACACACTCATACCTACGGGCAATTTAGACTCCAATTAGCCTAACGTGCATGTCTTTGGACTGTGGAAGGAAACCGGAGTACCCGGAGGAAACCCACGTGGACACGGAGAGAACATGCAAACTCCACACAGAAAGGCCCTGGCCGGGATCGAACCCAGAACCCACTATGCCCAACCCATAGTTTGCATGCAACAAATTAATCTATGACAGTGTTTCTACACTAGAATTGAGTTGTGTTTGTGTTTTGGGGGTGGGTCTGTGAGTTAGCGTGTGATGCTGCTGGATTCCTACCCTGCTTGGGTAGAAACAGAGTGGGTGATCACATGCTGTGTGGCTACAGAGGAGGACAACACTGCCTGTGACAGAGTGCGACTGTGCTTCTAAGGCACGTATAGTCATTAAATTGCCTGTTCTGTGGCCTTACTGGTGTGGCTCTTTAACCAGAACAGATGCTGAAAGGGTTTTTCAGGAAATAGCTCTGTGTATTTGCTTTTCCGTTGGGAGTGATTTGATGAGTTTGTAATGGGGTGCGGTTACCTGGGTGTTCTGCTGATTATACGTCATAAGGAGATGGAGTCCATGTGCGCTGTCCTGGCCTGGAGCTTATGGGAGCTGTGGTCGGGGCGCCGCGTGTGTGTGTGTGTGTGTGAGAGAGAGAGAGAGAAGAGAGAGAGAGAGAGAGAGAGAGAGAGAGTGTGTGTGTGTGTGTGTGTG
>JAINUG010000034.1:2417500-2430000 GCA_029706075.1 Aldrovandia affinis
GCTGAGATACCTGTGAGACTTTCCGGGGACAGGTTTGGCACTCTCACAGGGTGTGAGAGTGCAAACTGTTGCCCGGAAGATTGCTCCAAAGGCTATAATTGAGTTAATTATGATTCAATCAGGTAATTGATGTGGAATTAAATTGACTGATTGGGTTTATGTGTGAGAATGTGAATTGTTTGGTGTTGAGTGATTGTGATTGGGTGATTGCCTCACGAGTCCCACCTGAGCCAGGCAGAAAGTAAGACCATTTAAGAGCATGTGGGGCAAGTAGGGAAGCAGTTAATCTTTTGTCTTTGTCATTATGTGTGCATATTGAGAGTTAGTCTTGTCATTGATGTGTGCGTCTTAAGTTAGTCTTTGTCTGGTCATTCGTGTGTGTGAGTACGCGTGAGTGTGTATTGTGTATTATTGTGGAGTGTTGGTGTGTGACTGTCAGGCATGGTGGCGCATGTCTGTAATCCAAGCTGCTGGGAGGCGGAGTCTGTGTGGAATCTATGTTGAGTTCTGTGTGCATTTGTCAAAAGTGACTGAGTAAAGTGCCCCCTGTGTGTATGGGAAAGAGGGAGAGATGTGTTTGGGGTAAAAAGATTCAATTCACTGGAAAGTTTGAGTGTCTCTGTGTGGCCCATGTCCCATGGGTTTGGGAAGCACTTGAAAAGTCACTGGATATGTGTGTGCCTGGGGAGGTTCTAGTGGAACTCCGGTCTGAGGAGGCGCGGTGTCTTCAGGGGCCGTATTCACAAATAATTTTATCTTACCACTAGGAGTACTCCTAAATCGCACTAAAACCTTTTAGTTAGGAGTCCCACCTTAAAACCTATTCACAAAGCTGCAAAGACAAACTCATACTAAGGAAGTCCTAGAATTTTCAAGCTAAGAGTGAGGGCGGGGTTGACGTTGTTGCTATGGATGACGTTGTTTCTCATGAACGAGCTTACTCAGAATGCCCACAGCGATTGGCTGATATAGGGGATGGGTCTCTGCCCGCGATTTGAACCTAGCAAATCAATTATATGCTACTGTAAAGGGGTATGTAGGCCTACCTGTTCCTGTTATATTCTAGTGGTGTAACGGATCGCAGTTGATCCGTGATCCGTACGGATCAACCCCCACGGTTCGGCACGCATATGATCCGCGGATTAATAGCTAAATTGAACCATCATAGAGAAATACAGTTTTTCTGCCGCTGTTATGTTTTAAAGTAACAATTCCCTAAATCTCGATGCAGAGCTACAGTGAAGAGATACGCGACCGAATTAGCGATCTTTTAATTTTTTCTTAAATTAATTCAGGCATAAGTCCACCCTAGTTAAATCGCCTAAGGCGTACTGAATCTAAAAATGTATTTTGTGAAATTTTCAAATAAAGATTTAGTGAAATAACTTAAATTGAAAAACTGAAATTACCATTCATTCAATTCCTTGAGAATAGTTCCTGGTAATTTTGGGTGGAAACACGCCTTTGGCCCCTGTTATAATTTATTTTGCTGATCCGATGCACCCCTATTATATTCTAATAAAGATTCTAAAATACAAATGTAGGCTACGTGTCACTGATTTAACATGAAACCAAGAATACTGACTAGTCAATTGGTTACATGTCTCCATCTCTCGTAAACAATCAGTGGGTATCTATATATAATATATATAATATAAAATATATAATACCCTCGGGATTGAGGCGGTACCTTTTTATGAGCTCTCTATCATTCAATATCTCCAAAGTGTTGACGCGATTGGGACGACGATTGCCGGCAGCAGCAGATTTTCAGATCGCTGTGAGTAGGTCTTTAGCGACTTAGAAGTCCTCTAGACTGCTTCTAACTTCTCCTGGACTTAGGAGCTGTTTTTAGCTCTCAAACCCTCTTATCCCAAAAATGTAGGAGTCCTAAATTTATGAGTGACACACCCATTATTTTTCGGAGTTGCTCCTAAATTGCGGAGTTATGACCAACTTTTACCCTTAAAATGCTTTGTGAATACGGGCCCAGATGTGTGTGGAGTGACTGTCTGTTTGTTGTGGGTTCCCCAAAAGGGCATTCCCCGCCTCGGAGGAGGCGGGCTTTTGTTGAGTTTTGATTATTTTAGTTTGTTATTTTAGTTCATTGTTTTTGCCCGAAAGCTTTGCGGCAGGTAGGGTGAAGTCTTTGTGTTTGTGTTTGTTTTATTTTAACTTGCTCTTCCACTGTCTCTCTCCCGTGTCTGGGGGGAGAGACAGAAAAAAATAAAGATCCGGTCCATAGACCAGCAAAACCCCACTCCTCTGCCACTTCTTACCATCAGCTGCTCTGCTCCAGTCCAGGGATTGTCAAGTGGCGTGTGACAATTACATTATTATATTAGGAAGCAGCTGAGATACCTGTGTTAGGTTGTGAGGGTGCAGGAGCCAGGGACACACAGGTTATATCTCTTACACGCAGCTCTTACTGTGATCTGATGGATTGGGAACAGGTGTGAACAGGTGTGCATCTAGGAGAGGTATGCGAAAAGATCAATTCCAATTACCCGGTGTAAAAAACGAACATGGCAAATAAAGATTATAATTATAACAGGTGTGAACAGGCCCATTTACCATCTCCATTCCGCTCAACAACTAGTATTGATTGTTTTTAATATAAAAACGTCATGCCATTTGGAATCCCAAACTCACGGAGGAACGTAGGTGTAAAACTCACTAGTCTGTGGTGAGAGAATAAAGGAAGCTCTCTCTGTCTTTCTTGTTTTCTCACCCCTTCCCTCTCTCTAACACAGTTAAAAACGTGCTGGGTGTTGTGATAGCGGATTAGCTGTGATGTGGGTGATCTCTCTGCTTCCGTCACTCTTTGTTACTCCCGTTCTCCTTCACACTCTTTAGCATGAAAAATAGGGCATCTCTGCATTGCCAAAATATGTTTGTACGTGAGAATGAAAACGAAGGGATAATGTCAGGCAGAAACAAATGAACACTTTCCCCCTTATCTGTTCTATTCAATGTTCATTTCTCAAGGTTAAATCTTTTTACAAGTTAACAATACTTAAATGTTCAGAAAAGCATGGGTGGTAGAAGGTGTCCTTTGTTATTCAAGTGAAAAAGAGGAAGTTGTTATCTAATGATGTTGAATTTGATAAGACTAAGTTTAAGCCAAGTAAAGTTCTAGAATTGTTTCCTGGTTCAATGTTCCTGTTTTACCGGCAGTGCTGCGACGGGAATATTGTTACAGCAAATATTTGGCTTTCGTAAATGATCTTGTTTTTGAGAAGGGCTTTTAAAAAGTCAAGTCTTTCTCTTCCTTTCTTTTCTATCCTTCCTTCATTCCCTCCTTCACTTTCTCTCCTGTGCGGGGTGTTTTGTGTTTTGGGGGATAGTGTGACAGGGGCAGGAGCTCTCCAGGCTTTGACCCAAAACCACTCTCTGCCCTGGGGCTGATAACAACATCAATCACCCCCCTCCGTCCTGGCTCTGTCGTTCCACCAATCCTTTCCTCCCTCCTCTCTCCTCCACCTCCCCGCTCGCCGTCTCTGTCAGAACCCCCTCCATCCTTTCTCCAATTGGATCTCAGTCAGTGAGGCGCTTTGGTGACTCTATCCCCATGCTGATAGGCGCCGTCAGCTGGGTGTCCATAACATCAACAGTGAGAGTGTCAGCTCTCCAACAGACACTCAGAACTCACGCCATCCTCCTCCGCTCGCCCTCGTGTCTGTTACCTCCGCCCAAACACTGCCACCCTCACACTCTGCGTCACTGCTGATGTGTGGAGCCGCAGTCAGGCAAACGGGGGGCGTTGCGAGTTCAGATCCCAAACAGAGCACATCTGCTGTTCCAGGGAGCGCATTTTTCAGCACACACAGGTGACTTGGATACATACTTTATTAGATAAAAGGAAATGTGTAATCCAAGGTTACAGGTGTCTACTCTGTGAATGAAGGTGATTTTGGGATGCTGTTTACTTCATGATGACATGTTGATTGCAGGACAGCGAGGGGGGTGCAAAACAGGTTTCCTGAAAGTGAACATCCTTCTCCGCTCGTCAAGAGGCTCGTCAAAGGGCATGTCAAAGTAACTGTCACTCGCCAATGACGCATATTGCATATTGAATATAGAATCTCTCTCTCTCTCTCTCTCTCTCTCTCTCTCTCTCTCTCTCCATCTCTCTCTGTCTCTCTCTCTTAGGCTTTTTGAATGTTGATCATTTTTGAAAGATTTTGGCCCTATTATGTCCTGCATGTATTGCTTGTCATTATTGTTCAAACTTGGGTGATATGTTTTACTACAAAAGTCTGTATGTAGTGCATCTTTCTGTCTCTCCTCCCCCTTCCATTCCTCCCTCTCTCCCCCCGCCTCTCTCTCCTGAAGACTGGGTGTAACGCAGAGTGACACAGTTAAGCGGGGTCTGTCAGCTCAGTTTATGTCTCTATGAGGGCCCCAGTGCTGAGAGACACAGACAGGCACGCAGTCGCAGGCAGAGCCCAGGACACCACACTCTGCTCTTCACAGCCATTCCCCCTCACACTGCACTACAGAGAGAGAGTCTCACACACTGCACTACAGAGAGAGAGAGAGCCTCACACACTGCACTAGAGAGAGAGAGCCTCACACACTGCACTAGAGAGAGAGAGAGAGAGTCTCACACACTGCACTAGAGAGAGAGAGAGTCTCACACACTGCACTAGAGAGAGAGAGAGCCTCACACACTGCACTAGAGAGAGAGAGAGCCCACACACTGCACTAGAGAGAGAGAGAGTCTCACACAGAGAGAGAGAGAGCCTCACACACTGCACTAGAGAGAGAGAGTCTCACACACTGCACTAGAGAGAGAGAGCCTCACACACTGCACTAAACTGCACTAGAGAGAGAGAGAGCCTCACACACTGCACTAAAGAGAGAGAGCCTCACACACTGCACTAGAGAGAGAGAGAGAGAGAGAGCCTCACACACTGCACACCATTAAAGAGAGAGAGCCCCCTGCACATGAGAGGCCTCACACGTGCAGGAGCCTCACACACTGCACAGAGAGAGAGAGCCTCACACACACTGAGGCCTCACACGCTGCACTAAAGAGAGAGAGCCTCACACACTGCTCTGTGACCTCACACACTGTTTGGTATGATTTACACTGCCATGGCTCACCACTACACCATTCCCCCTCACTAATTGAGGGGTCACTCTGTGTTTTAGTTATTTCCTTCAGACTGCAGTTGTTGCTCATTGGCCTAATTTTTCTCGTACTCCTCCGCCCTCCCTGCTTTCATCGCTGTCCAACTTTCCAACCCAGACATCCCATTATCTCCCCCCCCCCGACACACACACACAGCAGTTTCTCTGTTTGACTCAAACACAAAACTGAAAAGCCTGTCAGCTGCACGTCTACACCAAAAATAAGAGGAAATCCTCGACCATCAAACACTGTCAGAAGTGTCACTGTGTGTCTTCATGAGTGGCAGTGAATGGTTCTGGCACATTACGGGCTGGGGGGGGGAGTGTTTGGCCTTTAAATAAAGCAGCAGACTCCTCCACCCGTGCCTGTGGCAGCCGTGTCACATCACACTAATGGGATGACACCTCGTGTAGCCAACACACAGGAACTTCTTCCGTCTCATTATTTCTTTATTTGAATTTTTAGATGATTTTCCATTTTTTTCTTTCTCCCAATTTTGCTAGCCAATTGTAGCCCTCTATTGATTCATTTTCCCTCCCCCCACAAACCCAACACATACAACTACGGGACCAGCCACTCCCCAGGGCACCGGCAGTGATGATGGCAACGCCTCCTTTGAGACGGCCAAGCCGTCGCCTGTGATTCTGACTCAGGCCCCAGGGAAGCTTTCTGTGTGGCGAGCTCGTGTCCGCTTCCCTCCCCCCTCCCCCTGGGGTGGACAGCCAATCGCCGCCCCCTAGCGGCACTCCCGGCCAGAGCCGACCGGCTCAGTGGGCAACCTGCGAGTGCCTTTACCGTTGACCAATGCTTTTACTGAACGCAGATAAACAGACCGCACCATTTTACTGACACTGGTTTGTATTTTCACTCAGGGAAAAACTGGCACAAATGTCTGTCACACACAGATATATCTGTCCTCTCCCTCCCCTTCTGCCATCCCCCTCTTCTTCTCCCCCCCACCCATCCCTGTGGCTCTGTTTCCTTCACTCTCACTCTTACATTTTAAATTGAGCTATATTGGCATGACAAAAAAAAAAGTATTAGCAAAGTACATAAGCACACAAATAAAAATGATATACAAAACAACTATATATGTGCAGGTATGTAAGGTATATATTTTTATATTTTTCTTTCCTCTGTCTCAGGTGACCCTGGTGATTCTAGTCAAAAACTAGCACAGTGTTTGTGTGCATGAATTAGTTTGTGTGTGGGTGCGTGAGATCGTTGATTATGCTGCACACCCACCAGAGAGCTAACATGATGAGAGAAGTCTGTATTGGCCATATTCACAAATAATTTTATCTTACCACTAGGAGTACTCCTAAATCGCACTAAAACCTTTTAGTTAGGAGTCCCACCTTAAAACCTATTCACAAAGCTGCAAAGACAAACTCATACTAAGGAAGTCCTAGAATTGTCAAGCTAAGAGTGAGGGCGGGGTTGACGTCGTTGCTATGGATGACGTTGTTTCTCATGAACGAGTTTACTCAGAATGCCCACAGCGATTGGCTGATATAGGGGATGGGTCTCTGCCCGCGATTTCAACCTAGAAAATAAATTATATGCTACTGTAAAGGGGTAGGCTATGTAGGACTACCTGTTCCTGTTATATTCTAGTGGTGTAACGGATCGCAGTTGATCTGTGATCCTTACGGATCAACCCCCACGGTTCGGCACGCATATGATCCGCGGATTAATAGCTAAATTGAACCATCATAGAGAAATATGATATGAACGATGTTACGTTTTAAAGTAACAATTCCCTAAATCTCGATGCAGAGTTACAGCGAAAAGATAGACAACCATGTATGTTTTGGTTTGCTTTGTTTTTCATACTAAATGCCTTTCTGGGAGGCAGGTTTTTAGAAACGCGACCAAATTAAATACAATTTTAACATTAGCGATCTTTTAATTAATTCAGGCATAAGACCATCCTAGTTAAATCGCCTAAGGCGTACTGAATCTAAAAATGTATTTTGTGAAATTTTCTAATAAAGATTTAGTGAAATAACTTAAATTGAAAAACTGAAATTATCATTCATTCAATTCCTTGAGAATAGTTCCTGGCAATTTTTGGTGGAAACGCGCCTTTGGTCCCGTTATTTTTTTTTTTTTCCGACAAATGATCCGATGCACCCTATTATATTCTAATAAAGATTCTAAAATACAAATGTAGGCTACGTGTCACTGATTTAACATGAAACCAAGAATACTGACTTGTCAATTGGTTACATGTCTGCATCTCGTAAACAATCAGCGGGTATCTATATATAATATATATAATATTATATATATAATACCCTCGCGATTGAGGTGGTACCTTTTTATGAGCTCTGTATCATTCAATATCTCCAGTGTTAACGCAATTGCGACAACGATTGCCGGCAGCAGCAGATTTTCGGATCGCTGTGAGTAGGTCTTTAGCGACTTAGAAGTCCTCTTGACTGCTTCTAACTTCTCCTGGACTTAGGAGCTGTTTTTTCAAACCCTTTGTGAAATACTCTTATCCCAAAAATTTAGGAGTCCTAAATTTGAGTGACACGACCATTATTTTTCGGAGTTGCTCCTAAATTGCGGAGTTAGGACCAACTTTTACCCTTAAAATGCTTTGTGAATACCGGCCCAGATGTCCGTCTGGGCGCTTACTGCAGCCCTGTGGCCACGGCCACTAGATGGCGCCATATTCGTTTCTGAGATAATTTATTATTAATTGAGGCAGTTCCTTTTAAAATCAGATTAATCTATGATGGAACATGATACCTGGAAATTGAAATAGAGAGAAAGTTACAATATAATACATATTCTGTCATTTTTACAATAATATAATGAATTTGTCTTTTTGTTTTAACAAAATATTTGCTTTGGCAATTCATGACATATTTTGTATCGTCATGCATAAAGCATATCAGAATTAAATTGGATTGAGAGAGCAAGGCAGATGTGCAATATACCATATTAAAAACTCAATCGTTATAATACAATAAGCCGTTTCTAAATAGCAGGGTCTATATCATCCCTGGTTTTTATACATAAAAACGTCATTTTACACACAATACCCTAATCACAAAACAAAACACCTTCAACGTTTCAGTTATTACTCATTAAGAACAATAGGCTGGCTCAAGGAGTGTGTCATTGCTGGAAGACAGCATGTCTTAATTACAGATTAATTGTGCCATTAGCACATTTCTGCTGCTGGTGGCACATTGAGTTTGTCAAGGTTAATTACTGTTACATCTCTATTTTCACTCAATCGTTCTCTAGTGAGCTGTCAGACAGAGAAGCTCTCTCTCTCTCTCGACAAGAAAAGAAAAAAGCATCTCATTTTATGAGCCTTTTAATAAGATGAGTGAAAATGGCAATTATGTAAAGGCATGGCAGGTACCAATGTGTTCAAAGTTTCCATCAGAACTCAAATACAGATTGATTTTACATTTTTGCATGATCACAAACAAAAATCTGTAGGAAGGGGGTTGGACCTGTTCATCAAAGGAAAATTTGTTTTTCAAACTATATTATATACACTACCGGTCAAAAGTTTTAGAACACCCCCATTTTCCAGTTTTTACTGAAATTTAAGCAGTTCAAGTCCAGTGAATAACCTGAAATGGTACAAAGGTATGGGGGTGTTCTAAAACTTTTGACCAGTAGTGTATTAGAAAACTGTATTATGCATTTCATGTACTCTGTGCCTTATTTGTGTGAAGAATTTGCCTGCTTGCATAGTAATTTCTCACCCACTGCATCAAGCATTGACTGAAGAACCATGCATGGGTCACTCAGCCTGGAGTAATTCTTGCCGGCTCTGTGCGCGATTCTGCTCTATGCTGACTGAGCCCGCAGGTCAGAGAGAGGGAGGGAGAGAGAGAGAGAGAGAAAGGGATGGACTGATTATGAATGTGAGTGCTCCGTTCCTCTCCTCTCTGACAGACAACCTTTAATGGTGGCTTGGAGATGGATGCGGTGCCTAGACATGGGCACATTTACCAGTCCGTCAGTCTCACTAACAGAGCTACTGATGAGCTGTGTGTCAGTCTCACTAACAGTGCTACTGTGCTACTGGTTCTGTGTGGCTCAGTAGGTAGAGCATGGTGCTGACAACGCTTAGGTTGTGGGTTCAATTCCCACTGGGACCACATATATATTGAACAACGTATGCATTCATTACTGTAAGTCACTTTGGATAAAAGCATCTGCTAAATGGCATATATACTGGCGAGCTGTGTGTCAGTCTCACAAACACTGACGAGCTGTGTGTTTTCACTAACAGTGCTACCGATGAGCTATACGGCGCAACACTAAGGTGTGTTGCTGACTCATGAGGGCAGGGATTGGCAAAGAGGCAGGATTGAGAGTGTGCCAGATGTTAATGGTAATGTTATCCCCGCAGATTACTAGATTGCTGTAATTAATTATCTGACTGGCGTTTCAATGATATAAGATTAATTCCCTGCATCACACTGCCCTGTTCCGTAACAATACCACTTGTACTTGTATCTTGGTATCAGTGCACTTGTGTAATTCACCCTCACCTACTTCTTACCTGTATACCTGCCAATTATTTTTATTTTTTTAAATTATTTATTTTTGCTGTTTCCCCCACACTTTTTAGTATCCAATTCCCTCTCTCTTTTTTCATGCCAATTATCCCCTCATTCATATGAGAACTCGCTGCAGTAATCCGGCCAGTAGCGGGCGCTGCACTTCCTCCTTCGAGCCAGTGCACGCCTAGGCCTCAGCCTGTCACCAACGCACAACCACTCATATATGCAACATGTTTTTCCTTTGGCCTTTTATCCCTTCCCCAAGGGGCAGACAGCCAATTGCCGGCCCCTAGCGACCAGAGCCGAAACTGGCGGGACCGGTGGAATCGAACCCCAGTTGCCGTGGCTAGCAGTGTATCTGCAAATTTAAATTCTATCCTACATCTCCCCTGGACATTTTTATCAGTAATCCTGTACCCACTCAGGTCTCACCTGGAGTTAAGCCCTCAGCAGGGGCGGAGGTCTGGCCTGTGTTTCGCTGTGGAATGTTCTGGACCCGCGAATCACAAACGGGAGCGGCAGGGCGCCTTTCCCACACTCCCCGTCCCGCTCCGCTTCCAGCGCTGAAATGTCAAAGGTCAAAGGAGTCGCGTTGCACCCCGCTCCACTTACTGGCTCAGCTGTTTTTCAAGCTGCTGTCCCAGAGTTCTGCATCTCCCTCACGTTCACAAATGTGAACTGGTAGCTCCACCCGGTGGCTCAATAAGGAAATACAGCTTGTGTATGTTTACATTTCACATTTACATTTTAGCAGACGCTCTTACCCAGAGCGACTTACAGTTTCCATTTCTTTACATGCAATCCATTTATACAGCTGGATATTTTACTGAAGCAATTCAGGTTAAGTACCTTGCTCAAGGGTACAACGGCAGTGCTCCACCTGGGAATTGAACCAGCAACCTCCAAGTTACAAGCCCAGTTCCCCTAACCATTACACTACACTGCCACCCAGTGTAAAAATTGTAAAAATTTGGCAGTATGTTTGCAAGGTACAGTAATGGTAATAAAAGTAGCATTATGCGTGTGTGGGATGAGTGGGTGTGAGGTGCATTGTCACCGTGTCTGGCTATGTCACACTGTGCCTCTCAATGCACAAGAATGACAAATTTAAACATACCACCCAATTCAAACTTTTGAAATTTTCCCCTCCAAATTTGCAATCACAGGGCAGCACATAGCGTAGCGGTCTAACGCACCATATTTGGGCTGGTCCGATATGGTGTGAGCTGCCTATCAGGGATGCGGTTCGAAACCCGTCTCTACAACACCCCGATCGGGGATGGCATTTGGCTGTCCGCCCCAGGGGGAAGGGGGAGGGTGAGCCGGCTCGAGCCCACCGTGAAGCACGTAAGGAGTGGGCGAATTCCATCTTGAATTATCGTGGAGACGAGCGGCGGACCCGTGTGGGGAGGGTAAATCAAAGTAAATAGAAGGTGTAATTGGCTACTAAATTGGGAGAAAATCTGAAACAAATTTTTAGAAGTTTGCAATCACTATTTGTGCCTCTCGAGTCACCGCTGTGCCCCCCCCCCCCTCCCAGGACCCCTGCAGCTCATGCTCCTGCCCTCCTCTGATAAATTCCCCGGTGAGCCAGTAGATCATTTATAACCACGCAGTATTACAGGAGAGCTTGCACTGGTCGGAGGGGAGCTGTATCTCCGTGACGACAGCTGGTAGGCTCATCGGGAGGACCTAATCTAGCGGTAACCCAAGAGCTCGCCCAAGCCCTGGCAGGACGAAGCCAAGTGTGTTCCCCTACTGCAAACCCCCAGCCAGCCAGCTAAAAGCTGAAACACACGGGCTAACACCTTTAGCACCTCACCCAACCCAGCCACTGGAGAGCCTTACTGCTAATTCAACAACTTATATATATATACTGTATACACATATATACACACACACACACACACACACACACACACACACACACACACACACACACACACACACACACACACACACACACACACACACACACACTTACATTTGTGATGATGTATATATTTTATCTTCATAATTATTATTATTACAACGCCTAACATTCCAGATTCAGACGCCTGCACTTCACACACGCTCACAAACGTGAGTGCACTCTCATTTCACAGTCATTTCTCTGTACAGGAAAACCTAATTAAATTTGATTTAAAAATGTCCTGGCTGCCCAGAACAACGTTTTCAGCACACACAAAAACAACACACAGACGTCCACAGATATGCCACGGGGATCTGATCAGTGCAACAACAGGAGGCGCTGGCCAGCGGTGGGAAGGCCGTGAACAGGTCTCCGATCTCAGGCCCCATCTCAGGGTCAGTTCTCCCTCCCCTCCCCTCCACCTCTTCCCCCACCTCCGCTCTCTCTGTCCGTTTCCTGTTTTCTGCCGTGCCTCTCACCCCGGTCCATTGGAACTCGCAAAACGGACTCACGGGACGGAGACGCGGAGGATCTCGATGGCGGGCGGGGGCAGGGGTTGGGCAGCCTCGGCCGTCGCGCCCCCGCTGGCTCCTCCCCCACCGGCGCCGGCCCCGCCCCCGGAACCTGGCCCCGCCCCCCGGCCCGCCACGCCGTGCTGGTGCACGTACTCAAAGCGGATCCTCAGCTCGCCCACCCTCGACTGCGGGAGGATGTCCGGGATCCACTCGATCACAAAGGGCGTGGGATCCTTCTGCTCGGAGGAGGACGACCCTACAGGGGCGGGGGGCGATAAGGAGGCGTTTAGAGTCAGAGCAGACCCAGGTGTGGAGTTAAGAGCAGACCCAGGTGTGGGGTTAAGAGCAGACCCAGGTGTGGGGTTAAGAGCAGACCCAGGTGGTTCTGTGTA